>JAAAKG020180516.1:0-26034 GCA_010014905.2 Druon quercuslanigerum
GGTCACCTGACTAGCCCCCGACTAATCTACCGTGACGCTACTGGCCGGGGGCTAGTCAAGTGACCCGACTAGCCCCCGACTTTAAGTAGGGTCAACTGGTCGGGAGCCCGACTAGTTCCCCATTTGAATTTCTACATGGGCAGTTCTCTTGACCTTCTCTTTTTGTGTTCATCACACCTATTTTCGTTCTTATAGGTTTCAAAATAAATGGTCTCAAGTTACCAAATTCAGATAATCGTGAAAATGAACAGTCTATTTAAAGTTCTAAAACATTGAAGCCTCGACAGAGATAAAATTGGGGCAAAACAATTACAAAATACATTTATTTAAATCTATGGCATGTTCATACTCTTTCGCAGTATACATATTTCGTAAAATAAATATATTATAATATGCTCACCAGTTAAACAAAGATTCTAGAAAATCAGATTTTTGTTGATTTCACGTCATGTCTATCGACCCTTTAACTGTGGAGAAGTTAATATCAAGATCAGAGAGAGAATATTATTCATAATAAATATGAAAGAATTTCAAAGTAATCGAGGAGTTATTCCATTCTTATATAATATTTACAACATTTTTATACATTATACAAATATTTTTGAAAAGGAATATTTTTTACAATTTTCAATATAAAGACTAATTTTCATATTATTCTTATTGTCACGTTTATTTATTTTTTTATTGTTATTTATAATCTTTTAGTATACCTTTATTGCACAATATGCACAACTATTTTTCCATTTACGCCAATTAAAATTCAAAAGTTCACATGCTTATCTATTCAACATTTCTAAATTTGAAACGTTCAAAATTTTAATAAATAATTTCTCAAACAATAAAAAAAAGTATTTAAGTAAGTTAGTAAGTCTGTAAGAACTCTAAAATTAAAGAAAGAAACATTCCAGTTGGAAAGTATTAAAAATTGGACAATTTCGAATTGAATGCGGTCCACATATTGATACTAAAAATGTTACAATTTTAATCTTAAAGCTTTGAAAATTCAAAATCGTTTAAAATTATAATATTTTAATTAAACTCTGTTCTATGGGTGTTTTTTTACGGAATTTTAATTGTCTTTGCTTTAATTCTTCAGCTGAGCCCATGTCCAAATTTTCCCTAGGCCCATTTGAAAAATATCTTTTATACTTCACCCGATAGTCTTCGTCTAGTCTAGAGAAAGATTTCTCTAAGTTCACCGGATATTCGGGATATGCTTCGGCCAAAGGCAGACTAATAATCTGACAGGCTTTGACTGTTACCGTAGGCAGATTAGATCGGGTCGACACAAGTTCCATATAAATATAAATAGTGGCCTAACTGTGACTGCCGACCTTTGGCTAGGTGTCTACCTGAAATATCAACATTCATGATAGGTTCTTGTTGATTTGTACTTCTTTAATTAAGAATTAAAGTAGAGTTGACCAAAACTCCATAAAAAAGCCATTCTAGAACAAAATTTGATCAAAATTCTAAGAACTAGACAAACAAATTCATAATATAATTTATAATATCTATTTTGAAAGCTGAAGAAGTAAATAATTGCACAAACTAATAATTTTATACATCTAGGCTATTCATTAAAATTAGTTATCTAACTTTTGAATCCTCATAATATGCCTACTTACTTACTGTAATATTATATTGAAACTCTTATTATTCGTTTGGAATTACTGCCGTGCTAAAGAAAACCTTGTGTCAGTGACATTTTTATTTAGGTCGACTTTACCATTGCCAGGTAAACAAAAAGAAACCATGATCGTAAAGTCAGTTAGGTAAGTTTTTCCGTAATATGGTAGATTAGTAATCAGGATTATGCACTCCTTAATTTGTACTAATCTAATATTGTTTCTACCATGGCCAAAAGTTGGCGAGTGTGAATATAACAAAGACACTCCAAGAATTATCATCAGGTAATCTATTCTCTACTTTCGATATTTATCCAAAAATATACACTGCACAGATAAAAAAACATTTTAAGGATAATTATTTTATTGGAATATCCTAATAATCTTCTGGTTGCCTACTAAAGAACTAAAAGTCAATTCTAGCCTTTCGAACTTCTAGAACATCTGGCTCTGAGGAACAACAAGCTTCATTCCACATTTAAGTGAAATCTCAAGACTTGATCATAACAGATTAAAAAACTGTCCTTGTTCAGCTCTTTTTATTTAAGACATTCCTCGTCTCAAGAAAGGGATTTGCTGTTCTTTTTGGAATTAAATTCCGTTATTTAAATCCCTCTTAAATCCAGTTTGAGATCTCTAACCTTTTTTTAATCCACGAATTGTTACCATTATTAAAACTTTTCATCTCTATATTGGTCGGCTCGTGATCTTCAAGTTAAAGTTTTTCTCCTGTTAAGTTCAAACTTCCCATGATAAATTTCGCCTTCAGCCTTCTTTCTCTTTTCTTCCTTTTCATTCATTAGAAAGTCTGGATCGTTCCAGTCCTGAACTTCGCCACTAGCATAGATTACAAAAACGATGTTCGTGATGACAAAGACAACAAGTACAATCCAGAAAACAGTACGCCACTCAGTCAAAGATTTGTTAGGCGTGAGGGCTCCAACAATAAGGGGAGTGATAATTCCAGTGAAAGCACCAATTCCATTGACGATGGCCATCAGAGTTCCGGAATAATTGGGACTCAGATCAAGAGCATTGACCTTCATGCCAGGATAAAATGTACCCATAAGCGTCATGCCCACAGTAAATAAAACAACAACAGTCGTTCTATCACATCCAGCATAGGAGGCGCAGATGATGAAGATTCCTGGGCCTATAGAAGCGATGCTTGTTCCCAATTTACGCACGTTTGTCCTCGACATGGTATCAGTAGTAATCATCCAATCAGCTAACCAAGAGGTAATAATACTGCAGAACCACATGCATAAATAAGGCAAAGATGAAAGGTACCCGTTACTTTTTATAGAAAACTTCAAGACGTCGCTCATGTACTTTGGAAGGTCTGTCACCATCGTAAAAAATCCCCAATCATGACCAATCTGAGCAGCAATTAAGGCCCAAACGGGGACAGAAGTAAACAGATGTTTCCAAGGTGTTGAAGGTGGTTTTTTGTGAGTGTGAGCACTCAGACGATCCTGTAGGTACTTTAATTCACTTTCACTGATAAAGGGGTGCTCACTGGGATTGTTGTAACAAATTACTACCCAGATAAGGAACCAAAGAACTCCAATTGCACCAAAGACGTAAAAAACGGCAGGCCACCCAATGCTAGAATAGTGGAGAATTAATCCAGATAAGGTGGTAGCAAAGACTGTCCCAAGTTGAGCTCCAGCGAAAACCATGGAACCGATCTTTGATCGCTCCTCAGGTGGAGTCCATTGAGCAAGCATTGCATTTAGAGCAGGGAAGGTCGTACCTTCTCCGAGACCCATCAGGATCCGGAGGACTATAAGGGCTGTTGAGTCTCCCCATTCGACTGCCATAGGAGTTAGAAGGGTGAAAATTGCTGTTGAAAGTATTCCCAGACCTAAAGAGTACTTTCCTCCAAAGCCCTCAGCGAGCATGCCTCCAGGAAGGTGAGTTATAACGTAGCCCCAGTAGAAGGAGGAGAGGATAATACCCTGGAACAGATACAATTAGTTTGTATTATTAACACTTTCCAAATTAGGGGTTTTACATTTATTCTTTCAGTTAATGGGCTACTAGGAAAATCTTCCATAGAAAACTTGGGAATTTTTTGCAAATTTCGGGAATTTATTTAAAGTGCAATTTTTTTTGTTCTTAGATGTGATCTCGATTCTACACAAATAAACTCTACACAGCAAAACTGTACACGGTAAATTCTACACAGTGAACCTCTATGGTGTACATTTATTTGTTCTAACAGTTAAGCATGTATCTCGCGTCTACATTATATAAGAACTTTAAAAGACTTTAACACTTTAAGAATTATTATTGCGCAACAATAGATTATTTAGGTAATTTAATTGCAAATTGTCATTATGCATATAATTCGCTTACAATAAGTAAAATCGGCGAACGAGCAATTATTTTTTTCTATCGTGTCCGGTAACTCTTTATCCAAATTTATTCTCGTCAAATAGCGGGCATAAAATTAGAATCCTTTATTTTTATGTTTGGCCAACCCGAGTTAAATATACTTTACGGTTTCTTTAGCTTTCCGAAATTTACGGTGCATACCATTTAATTTGAAATAATGTATATCCTTCTTTAAAAGAAGCATGTTATATTGAATCTCGAAAATCGAGAATCTCGAATTCCACATTTCTTCTTTCTTTCATGGGTTCAATTTCACAAGCTTTTCTTTTGCAGAGAAAGCAAGCGAACAAGCAAATAATTTTGAAAATCTGCAATGATTCTTTGCTTGAAATTATTTAATGGAAAAAACAAACAACTTTGTCAAAATTCTCTTTTGAATCTTTTGAAAGAAGTAACATATTATATTGTCGTTTGGTATACTGTTTAGTGCCCTAAACTAATGGTCAAGTCCATTAGCAAGCCGTTTTGGATAAATATTCAAAAAGTGAGTGCAGTTTGTATATTTTTAAGACTATTTTTTTAGTATTTAAAGTGTACAGTTATCAGTATTACCCCAAAAGACGAAGTAATAGTATTTACAAAATTCCGTAAATAAAACGAAAATGAACATTTTTAAGCCAAACAACGTACAGTATGAAAAAAAGTTAAAGGCAGAAAAGCGTTGAATTTTAAACACCCTACGAAATTATCATAACAATTTTTTGAATTTTTCTGGAAAATAGAAAATTCAAATTTTGAATGCACAAACACAGGGAAAAAGTTACATTTTGCGGTCAAACCACGCATGATATGACAAATGATAAATGCACCAAAATTGTGCCCAGTAGTTTTTGTCTGGTGGCAAAAAACATTAAGAATGAAAAAAATAAATTTTTGGACAAACCACACAAGCTATGAAAAAAATGAAAAGGTATAAGTTGCTTATCTAAAAAAGAATTAGAACTTATACAAATTTGTCATCAATAATTTGTTGATAGGACGTGTCGCTTTTGTTTTAATTTAAAAAAACTAACATTCGAAATGAAAAAATTAAATTTTTTGATAAACGATACAAGGCACAAAAAAAAATTAGTGGACAAACGTTGTTCACACAAAAAAATTCTACCATTTTTTTAGTGATTTTTAGATAGGACGAATAGATTTTCGAAAAAATAGAAATGAAAATACAAAAGTTGTTTAAACAAAAAATTTCTACTTCGTTATAAACTCTCATTATAAAAATATATTAAAAATTAAAAAAAAAACGTTTTGGAAAAAGGACAGAAGTTACAATAACATTTTATTTAACCAAATTTTTCGCCTAAATCATATCTACAAATTTTCTGGGAACCACCTTACAACTTTTTTTAATTGGATGCGCACTTTTTTAATTAGAAAAATAAGATAATGAAAATACGTTTGTTTCAATACCAATGCATGTTCTGGAATTTAATTATATAAATTTATTGAAATGACATAAATTTTTCAGGCAGCTAAGAATAAAATGTAATGCAAAATAAGAAACAAATATTAAAAAGTAGTCATGCAAAATAAAATTTGTAAATTATTTTTCAACATCTGAATAAGCAGTCCTAGACCGAGGTACAGAAATAAATTTAGTATGAATTTGATATAACAGAGTTACACATAACCCATAAAAAACACGCGCGCGTGCACTCACACATGCATATATATAATTAAAAGTTTGTTATAAGAACAATCACGGGATTTCGCCGAGAGCGGTTGCTAATTTGAAAAACTGCACCCACACCTAGCGAAATCGCGGTAAAATTTCAGCGTTAACCACGTCTTACGACCGTGAGATACATCCTGGTTGCATCCTGTGACGGACTCAACACGAACATCCGGCAAAACTCTCGAGCACCCTGATGACACGGAGCCACTCCAAATGAATAACGCATTACCGGGACGGTAAGCATATTCGTTGCAGATACTTTGTTCCTCGCCGACAGTTCGGAAGACCAAATCTGCCGGATAAGACACGCCCATGTATGTATAGGCCTGTCCAGCGCGAAGGAGTCGTATAGAGCTTCCGTCGAAAAGCTCAGGGTTTTTGGAGATGCTATTAAGTTTTCCTCGCTCTAAATAAACCTTGCAGAACTTTTCTAACCTAAAGTCCATTTCAATATCCTTAGGGTATTCATTGACAATCTTTAGAGCTAGGTATTGTCGCTCTTTATTTTTAGCATATATGTTAAGAGCATCCATGTAAAATACATGAGTGACCTTATGCTTTCGATTTCCACGTTTGTCGCAAAATTGACCTTCGGAATGGTGAAGTGCGAGATATAGTCGCATTAATGTCAGGCAAAAAAGGACTGAACTTATGGTGCCGCCCTGAAACACACCTCTCTGAAATGCGACGCTGTAAGTTGTCACATGATGTTTTTCCAGATCAATCTCTCTATGCACCTCACGATGTGCGAAAATACCTTTAAGCTATCCAAAAGACAGATGATAAGTTTATGAGAGGTCGAATCGAAAGCTTTACGATACTCAATTCAGGTCGTCGATAGGCGAGGCTATTAGAATTCTGCTTCTTTTTAGACACATCTATCAATGAGAAGGTTCTCCCGACATTCTGCTACGCCTTTCTTTGAGTCGAGTTGCTCGAACATTTCTTGCCAGAAAGTTTAATTATCTGAACAATCCTATCATTTAGGAGAGCTGTGAAAATCGTATACAGTGTGTTTAAACAAATGATTGGCTAAGTTGTCCATCTTTAGCAGGAGTGATGTGCGCCCTTCCACCAAGCACTCCAGAATAGGCTCTTTTGAATTTAGATAGGCCAAATACTAGATGATTGAAAAAAAAACTTTGTCCACCAAAAGCTCCTTGATTTCATCTAGTCCTGCAGTGGAATAGTTATTCATGCCTCTTATTATTTTTTCCACCTCCTCGGAAGTGATGAGTGGGCATTCTTCCTTAGGTTTTATGAGGGCATTGCACAGCTCCTTGAAGCTATTTATAGTGTTTGAGTCTTCTTTCAATGAATGACGAACATCATAGACTTCTCTCAAAAATGTTCGACCTGCTCTAGTTTCGGCGGATTGTCGAAAGTCTTTGAAGAGTCGAGATGGACCTGAGAAAAACTTTTGGTTTTCTCTGACCCACCTCTCTCTCTCTCTCTCTCTCTCTCTCTCTCTCTCTGCTGTAGACTTCTCCTACTTCCAGTTAATTCCCGTATTATATCAACCATATGTTGCCTGATTTCAGCAGCTTTGACTTGTTAATTGTGTAATAACGAATCCGCAGTTAGCGCGCGAACTGTCGAACCTTGGCGATGAAATTCCCGCCAGATGTTATGTAGTCGATCACACTCTGAATGCGGGACGCGTACTGTCTTGACCAACCTCTCTTTATGGTGAGTTGGTGCATTCTTCTTTTGCTCTTATCATCAGCCGTTGGTTTTAACACCATAATTGATAGTCCCGAGGTCGGATTCTTCGGAAAAATCTACACGAAGCTCGTCATCCAGTTCAGCCAGGTCTTTGGGCTTGAAAGAAACCTGAATGTTAATGTTACTCTGGGTCCTGAAGCATCATTCTTCTTCTACTGGGTGCCTGCCTGCCGTTGGTCTCAATGTCGCATCTCTTTTTTTTCTGTTGCCGGCTTGTTCTTGCTGCAGTTGAGTAGACGCTCCGCTTATATAACCCCTTGTCGGGAGTTTCTCAGTACAGTTTCGCAGACCTTTATACGAAAAATGCGAGAGCTCTGGATGTTGCTCACACCACAGAACATGCATTCGCGCCATGTAAGCTTTTCATTTAGGGGGCATACTGCTATCATGGCACTCCAGCAGTTCGTCCCTGAGTTCATACATCCACTCAAAAGCATTCAGATTTTGCCGGTCCATCACATTAACTCTGTCTTGATTGGCTCCCTCAACTCTAAGGTAGTTGGAATTGTTGTTCGAACCATTGTCGGGAGCTACGCGCGTTCGATTGTTTTGAACCGCACTTACTAC
This sequence comes from Druon quercuslanigerum, assembly GCA_010014905.2. Taxonomy (NCBI): domain Eukaryota; kingdom Metazoa; phylum Arthropoda; class Insecta; order Hymenoptera; family Cynipidae; genus Druon; species Druon quercuslanigerum. The sequence continues at coordinate 7,996 of JAAAKG020180516.1, forward strand.
ACTGTTTGTTGCTGTCACTGTTGTTCCGAAGAGCAGCTAATGAAAAGGGTTCGTCTATCCTCATAAAGCCCCGCATGCAAGGATAAGGCTACATAATCCTGAGATCGCCCGCTATCCCAGAGTCACCACTTGAGACACCTCACCCAGGTTCCATTAAGTTTTCGGCACGATTTCTACGTCTCCCCTTAGGGGTTATTTCTTCGGGACCATCCCTGGACAATTGTCTGCGACTGCTTATTAAATATTGCAACCATATTCATGAACATATAATTTAAAGAAAAAGGGTTAAAAAATCACCGCAATGTCATACTGGGAGCAACAGTCATCTAAAAATGACAGCCGCTCCCAGTAGAAACGCGGTAAATCACATTACCAATTTATGGACTCACTACCATCCCTCCTCGAACTGCAGGAGGTGAAATTTGCATCCCCCGGACAATACGGGAATTTTCAAATGGTCATAACTTCCTTTCTACGAATGCGAATGGAATTTTCTATGAATAATTTCTGAAGGATTCTTCATGTTCTGTCATTCTGTGAAATCTATGATTTTTAATTTTTTAATTTTTATAAACAAATTGCCATGTAAAAGGTTTATTTAACATTTTCTACTCTTTGGGCAGTTATTATTTTTTTAAAGTATTTTTAAACGAAAGCTTGACTTTTTTCCGATAAAAATGTTGTTTGGAATTTGGGGACTGAAAATACTTATGTAGTTATGCTAATATCCAAGCGAAACCCTTCGTTGCGCGCTCGGTCAGGTCGGCCAGTCCAGTCGACGTACCGGCCGACGTTGTTTCGTTTAAATTCGATTAACTCAAACATACTTTTCATTGGTACAGAAACTTTCCAAAAATTAATTTTAGCGGTTCCTAATGCATAGAAAGTTTTTGCATGTAGTTATAAACAAATTAGGGAACACAAGTATTTTTTAAGGAAGCGTTCACCCCTCGGCCTAAATCAATAAACAATAGTTTCGTGTATAGCCGAAAAACAAAAGACATACACGTAAATAGATTTTTATTTGTTTCTTTCAGATTGTTTATCCTTATTTTCTGTGGTTTTTGTTCATTTAGTTCATGTTATAAGTTCGTTTTCAAGTCTCTTTGCGAATCGCTGTTTTCGAAGCAAAGTGAGATCCCTAAAGAAACATGTAAGAGGAATTGATCTGACGCTTCTAACGGAAAATCAGCAAATAGTATTTCCTGATTTGCCCAAAGGCAGTAAAATATGTGGTGCTTGCAAAAAAGAATGTAGAAATCTCAATTTACAGACATACAGAGTTATAGAAGAGCCTGGTAATAATGTAATATATTATTATAGTAATAATATAGTAATAATAAAGTATAATATAATAAAGTAAAGTAAGTAAAGTAGTATATAGTAATAATAAAGTAATAATGTTTTAATTAATAATAATTATGTTAAATTATATCAGAAGGGCACTATTTATTATGCATCATTATTGTGCATCTGAACCTGAAGCCAGAAAAGTGAGAGTTAGTTGCCAAAAGTGGAGTTTTTACTTTCCCGGAAGCCAAGTGAGGACAAAAATTCGAAGAAGAAACTGAAAATATTGCAATAAATTTATACGAAGATGACGAGAATAGTCGACAGATGCCAGGTAAGAAAAATTTCATATCTGTCAAAAAACTAGACGGAACCCGTGAGCAAGTACAGAAGAGACTGATTCTGTGCAATCTTTCAGAACTATATGTCAGATTTGTAGCCCTACATGAAATTGTTAAGATTTAATTTTCAAAATTCACACAACTAAGACCAAAGCACTGCATTTTAGCTGAAGCAAGTGGAACTCACAATGTTTGTGTCTGCGCTTACCATGAAAACGTAAAGTTAATGTTCAATGCGATCGATATTAAACTTTTAACTGAGGGAACTGACTGACAATTGTCAGATTATCATGACTGCCTTGAAGAAATCATGTGCAGTGAAGCCATTGACACTTGCCATTTTAATGAATGTGAATCTTGCCCTGAAATTGAAAATTTTAAAAAGTACTTGGCTGATCTATTGGACGTGAATAGTTTCGACACAGTGACATATCAAGTTTGGCAGCAAACTGATAAAAGCACTTTGAAGACCGAAATAGCAGACGCTGATGCTTTCATAGAAGCACTGCACTTAACTTAAAAACCTGAAACCTCACGCATTTTATGCGAAACAACGAGGTTTGTTTATGAAGCACCTTAAAGTTACACTAAAAGAAGGAGGGTACTTAATTTTACTTGACTTTACTGAAAATGATGCTTTCATCATTCAAAATGCTGCACAATCTTTCCAGTGGAATAATAATCAAGCAACTATATTTACAGTAGTTATTTCTTACAAAGATGGAAACGAACTGAAGCATTTTAGCATGGCAATCATCTCAGATTGTTTAAGTTATGATACTGTAGCTGTGTACGCATTTCAAAAGCTCAGCAACGTGTACCTCAAGAAGAAATTCAGCGTTGTTAACAGAATTTATTATGTGACAGACGGAGCTGCGCAGCATTTTAAAAATAAACATGCCTTCATAAATCCTTTAAATCACAAAAAAATATTTTGAAATTTCTGCAGAAACACATTTCCAGGCAACTGCACATGGAAAAGGTCCAGGTGAAGGGATTGGTGGAATTTTGAGAAGACTTGCGCAAAAGTTTGCTTGCAATGCTCAACACAGAATTAAATCCTAACTGCGATGGAGTTATACGAATTACAATTCCCGGCACTCTAAAATACCACGCATTTATTCCAAATGAGAACAGACAATTGCAACTGAAAAAAACTACATTCGCAACAGAGCATAATCTGTTTCCGAAGACAGTCAAAAAGCCTTAAGTTCAGAGAAGTAATCAATGCGCAAAAAAAGGCGAACTAAATAAATTATAATGAATTTAATGCAGCTTCGCTGGAGAATCATGCATACGTACAACCAACTCCCCGGTAGGACTAGCCAACCTGTCCGAGCGCGCGAGAAAAGGTTTCGCTCGGATATCTTCGCATAACTACATAACTATTTTGAGTCCCAAATTGCCAAACAACATTTATATCGGAAAAAATTCAAGCTTTCGTTTAAAAATACATTTTAAAAAATAAAAACTGCCCGAAGAGTAAAAAATGTTTAATAAATATTTTAAATGGCAGTATGTTTATTATAAGGAAAAATAAATTTTTTTGATTTGGCTAGATTAACATTTTTTTAAGTTAAAAAATCTGTTGTTAAAACTTATTTAGTTTAAATTAGAATAACTCATGATCATTTTATATTTTACATTCATGCGCCTCGAAGCTTCTTTTTCTTTAAAATAAATAACAGTTAACCATTTTACAGTTCATATTCCAAAAATTGTTTTATTTAAAAAATTGAAAATAAAAAATATGTCAATAAGATTCTACTAATAATAAAAACAAAGTTTATATCCTAAATTCCCAATCTATCATACAAAAAAAATTTTAATGACATTACATCATAACTTACAGTATTTGTATTTGATGTCAAGTTTTGTAACGATAATTACCCAAACAAACAAAGATAGCATACATTCCTATGAAGTTAGGGCAATCCTCGTATTTTCAAACAGAAAGCGACATATATTCCATTTCAAATGTGTTATTTACTATTAGTTATGTTTCTTAGTTGTCTGTTCATATTATTAATTGTGTCAAGTACAATAAAATTGTTCTGAAAAGTCTGCGTCTTTATTCTTATCTTCCAATGCCGATGATAATGCTGAGATACGATTGTACTGATCAATTTAATTTAAAAATTCCGGAATGCGAAGAATTGACATGAGATACATTTTTTAATATTTTAACCTTATTATGAGTAGAACTTGATAGACATAATGCTTAATTACCGAAAAAGAATCAAAATATACATTACGCTTCTTATATATGTATTTATTGAAAAACACAGAAAAACTTTAAGCTTTTTTAAATAACAAAATTGGATAAAGCCGCTTTAAACAGTTTTAAAGTTATACTGACTACTATAATATGAACATTATAACCACATCCAAAACTTTTAATGTAGTTTTTGAGTGTCTGCTATATTTTGCTTTAATTTTAAGATAGAAAGCCAGCTTTTTTATCACAAAATTTGTATCTTAAAATTTTTATCTTAAAGTTTTTATCCTAAAACCACATGGGGTTTCTCTCTGAAAATAGTACATAAAAGACGTTGAATTGACATATGAAGTATATGACTAAGAGACTTATTATCGGTGATTTCAGGCTATCTTTTGTGTTAATCGGTTGTTTATGGATGTCACGATCTGTATGTAGGATGAGGAACTCGGGGAATTTTCATTTTATCTAACCTGTGTACTTTGACTCCATTCATACGTTCCACCGGATGTGGATGTACTGTTTTTTGAAATCTCTTCAATCGGGCATGCGCCTTCATCGAATATTGTATCATTATGACTTTCAGGTACCACCATCTCTGTTATGGCAATTGATAAACATACCCTCATTGCATAGGCAATGAACAGTGCGAAAAATCCCATGACAGCAAAAACCCATCGCTGTGGGATGTATATACCTGAAAAGAAGATTTTTATGATTTTTAATTTATTTAATTTAAATACACAGGTATGTAATATTGTAATTAAACCATTTTATAAACTATTTCAATATCAAAGTGCCCACTGGGTTACAAAACCCGGAAAACTGAGAAATGTCTTATTAGTATCAAGTATATGTACGTATGACGTATATGAAATTATGTATTTTCTAATGAGCTGAATATGAAATTCTCTAAAATTTCTCAAGTTCAATTTAGAACATTTTTCTTTTTATTATAAAGACTTTAAATTTAAAACTCGTTTAAAGGTTTAACTCTCCTAATAATTTTATTTTTTATTTTTAAATTAAAAATTTAATACAAGGCGTTTGAAAAAATTGAACCATTTTATAAATGATTAATAATTTTATGGTACATTAAAGTAAGCACAACAAAAGGGCACTTTAGCTTAATACACAATGATGTTTTCCGCACAGGGGGTAGTTTTTAGGGGTTGAAGTTATTTGCACAAATTTGAACAATTTAAAATGAAAAAAATGCGCCCATATAAAGTTGATTTTGGATAATTTCGTGGCCAGCGAAACGTTTTGCTGGCCCAGCCATGGTGTTTGCCGCACTGGACTTAGTTTTCAGGGGTTAAAGTTGGTTGCACAAATTTGAATAGATTATGACAAAAATAATGCCCCCATATAAATTTAACTTTGTATAATGTCGGTACCAGCGAAACGTTTCGCTGGCCCCGCCATGATGTTTTCCGCACAGGGAGGAATTTTTAGGGGTAGATGTTTGTTTGCACAAATTTAAACAAATTAAGACGAAAACAATGCGCCCACATAAATTTAATTTTGGTTAATGTCGGTAATGAAATTAGGTGATCTGATAAGAACAGTATGCCTAATTTTATATATTGGGTAAAGCCTGGTTTTTATTCTGCCATCCACGGACTGGGTTAGAGCCAAGTGGACGATGTGGGGACCTACAACTTAAGGTGAGATCCGAACCACCGGCAAACACATAAAAATGTTATTATGGGTTTTCTTAAAGGGTTAACGGCAAATGATAGGATTTATATTTCTTAATTTCGGGTATTTAACTGCCGCCCCAAATTCAAATACAGTATTTCCCGTGTTGAAAAATTTCGTGGAAGTTGTGAATCATGCTAAAGTTAGTACAGTTTTTTAAAATCCTGTCTAAGAATACTAGTCTGACACTATACTTGCGCTGTTTTGCTTTTCTATGTCGTTAATTTAAACCTTTCGGCTGTCTAGTTCCAGCCTTGGTGCTATCTAGAAATTTTGTACGAATTTGAATATATGAAGACTGGCCAGATTTTAGCTAAATGTACATTATGACATATTTTAGGTAATGATAATAAAAAATTATTATTGAAGGTCATTGAATTCTTAATATACGAACTGTATTATTAACAACTATTTTTTGAAAGAATGTCTAAAAAGATTATCTTTCGATCAAATTATATTGTAAAGTTATAATAAATTAATATTCAATTTATAATAATTTAATATGGAATTTAATGTAATTGTTTACTGATTGCGTAAGTGATAATTAAGCATTTATTATTAAAATAATAATATTAATAATAAATTATTATTAACTATTCAAAATAAGAAGCAGTAATTATTGTGTGGCTTAATCGCAAGTATAATCATACAAACTTTATTATTTTTAGTAATTTATTTACAAATGATGCACTTTGGTGGTTAATAATTGTTCATGTTTTATTGAAAAAAGTTTTATAACGTTTAGACAAAGTTAAAAGAACATAATATGAAGTTAATCAAAAGTTTGACACGAGACATATGTACAAGAGTTGCGGGAAATTATTTTTTCATTTTTTGTGCACACAAACTTTTTTTATATTTTTAAATGAGTGCAAAATCTATATATTAAACTTATATGTAAGAAAATATAATTATATTATTTAATTATTAATTATTTTTTATCAAAACAGACGATATATGTCCTGACTAGACAGAAACAGTACAGCGCCACGAAACAGGCTACAACTTTCCGATAGGTTACCTTTGGCTCTTTACCCAGGCAAATGTCATAAATGCGATGTCTAAAATAAATGTTTACAAACTTAACCAAGAAGGAAGGCATTTTATTTGCGTTTCTTATCTAAAATGCCAAAAGACAGGTGACTTATACCGGAAATGTAAATACTGTGATTGAATTCGGGACTGCATTTTATAAAATTCGCGAAATCATCAGATTCCTCTTGTTAAGAAAGTGATGAAGGAAGTAGAGATTAAAAACAACGCAGACGATACTTATTTGGCTTATAAATTCAGTTTGTTGAAGCTTTCAGTAAGATGAATTCGTCTTACGAACTCCATTAAACTGGCATTGACACTGGGAATTTTACATCCATCACTGATACACATCATTCACCATCAATTATATTCTTCTAATCCATGTCATCACATGAAATGATTATATACCTAAACTTTTAAGAATTGAGATAGTAAATTTATGTAACATGATATGAACCGGCTTCCCTTGAACAGTAATTATATTTACGAGAGGTTTTTCATTAGATTTTAATTCATATTTAGCAATTACAATTTAGTATCATTTTTAGATATCTTATACAGTTATCGATATAAAGGGTATGTATAATCACGTGTTATTTGCAGCGAGAGACGAGTGACTTTGAAACAAAAAATACTTTTTAGTCAATTTTATTCACAAATAAAAAAATGTATTTAAATTGCATTGAAATCCAAGCTTATGTATGATGGAATTCTAAATATTTACACATTTTAAAGTAAACATTAAGGATCAGAAAAATTTCATTTTTTATACTCCACACATCACTGGTTGACTTGAATTACAACCAGACCTGTTTCCTGCCATATATTGTATTATCTCTTCGACACATCACATTATTTTATGGCATTTTTATTGAACAAGTGGTTCTAAAAATCATCACTTTATGAGACTTATTACAAGATTTTTAAGACTAAGGCTTTACTGAAGAAACAAGCGTCCGACAATTATTGTTATTATTTCTTCTGTGAGATTGACAGAAAAATCATAAGTTACATATATTTGAAACTTTTTCTTCTGTTAAAAAATATTGGATTTATTCAATAAAAAAACAAAAAGATATATGAAACACTATTAAAATAGTGGCAAGATCAGCTTTATAATACAAGAATATATACGGCCCAATACGTTGAGGGCAATTTTTGTTTGAGTAGGACTATTGAACAGTCTGCACGGGGATGTCCCAGTATATATCAGTCGGGGACGAATTTTTGCACTACAAACAAGTGATGTGGTAAAGGCCGTGTGGCTGGTTTGACATGTTGGGAACGCCCGGTTTTTATCCCATCATTCATAGACTGGGTTGCAGTCAAGTGAATGATGGGGGGACTTACAGCTTAAGGTGAGATCCGATCCACCACTTGAGCCACCTAGGCTCATTATTATTATTATTATTATTATTATTTATTTTATTTATTATTATTTATTACAATTATTGTTTGAATTTATATTTTTATATTCTAGGACGGGGTTTAAAAGTAAACTTGAGATCGTTAGATTATTTTCTCAACTGAATACGTTCCAGTGACTGACGTTCAAGCTCCAGTTTCTTAAAATTATCATATTCTCAATGATTTAAAACTCGATTCTTATCTTCTAAAATCCAGAGCATATCTGATGAATATTTAATCTTTTAATTTTGTATGTTTATAGTCATAAGGAAATTTTTCCATAAAAACAGTTAATATGTGTACACATGAATTAGCAATTCCTAATCAGATAAAACACTGATTAGTTGCTTCATTCTGTACAAGTCATTTTACAACTGATAATAATTTTATAATTGATTATCCGCCAGTCAGATGTAATTGCTCATTTTTTGTATATATTTATTTCATTTACAAAGTGTACAAATAAGTTTAAATAATATTCACATTTTTTAAATTTATCAAATACTTTCCCCGAAAAAATCTGAAATCTCTCAACCTTATTAATATGTAAGAAATTCTTTCGCAGCAATTGTTTTTGCACTTTCCCTTGTTAAGCAAGATCGAAGAAGACTACAATTGCTGCACGTTTATATATGCATAGTTAAATTAATAGATATTTACTGTTTAATCGAAAGTTTTGCTGGCACATATGGAACATCAATACATCCGGTAAAAGTAACAGTTCTATGATCTTTTATGATCTCTTGCGGTTCTTTCTAATTTTTTTCTTGAATTCTCGTTTTTTAATTCAAAATTATATTTTAAATAGTTCGGGGTACATATTTGTATGTTAGTGCGACCACGAAATGTCATTGAATTCTTTTTCACCAGAAATTTTTGGTCATAGTAAAGAAAAAACTTAAGCAATCACTTTAAATGTTACTGAGATATCACATAAAATTATACGAGTTTAGATGAGTCAATTTCGAAATTCATTATGATTGCTAAAATATCAATTTTAAATTGTACATATTTAATTTTAAGAATTTGAAGTTTTAAATTATTCGATTAAGCCTTGAGTTTATAATGTGAAAGCAAATTTTTTTCAATTAATAAAATTTAATATTGAAAGCCTTCTATAAAATCGTATGATTGATAATTTATAAATATGACATTGTATACAAATAATACAGTTGGAATTTAAGCACATTTTAATACTTTATTTCATTCTAAAATTATATTTCAATGATATTCACATTTTTCGAAGTTTGAGCTTGAAAAATTCCGTGGCAAATCGAATTTCAAACTGAGGGGTTCGACTTGCACCTAAAATGGTAGGAATTTATTTGGCTATATGACCATATACGTAACTCTATACTAACCATAAGGTCCCTTTCCTTACAGTGGCCCACATAATATCTATAGTATTGTCAAAATTTTATGAACGATGTGCTCCCTAATATGTATAGAAGATTAGTTTGTTTATTGTTGATATAATTGTAAGTATAATTATAAATAAATAAGATTTTGAAAGAAATCGGGCTGATATATTTTCTATGATCATGGTAAACTTCTTTATTGAGTGTAAACGCAGGCCTGAACATTATAATACATCCAAGAATAATCTACTTATCACATTTATATTGGAAGTAGAAGTTATTTTTTTAATAAGCTTTTCAGGTATGGTAGATATAATATAATATGTAAGGTTATTTGTATTTAAAATCGTCGAAACTTTTCACCTTTCTTAATATTTCCGACCATCTCAGCCAAGACAAGGCTCGTCTTGAGACAAGTAAACGTCGTCTTAGCGAAAAAAACGCTGTCTCACCTCTCGTGACCATAAACGTAAGACGAAGGCTTATGTCTCCACTCAGTTTTGAGACGCAGCCAGACATCAATGCCTTGGAGACGATCTCAAGACATCACAAAGTCGAACTCAAGTCGAAGCATTTTTATTCGGGTGGCCTTGTAGCAGCCTCTTCTATAGGAGCTCGTGACAAAGCATTGACATGTCGCATTCTGTCACTACTTCCGTGAATCATTTTAAATTCATAATTGGCAAGCAGATTTTGTCTGTATACAATCTGATGATTTTTTGTTTTATACGTGTTTATATAAACAAGAGCCTGACAGTAGGTAATCACGACAAAAGGGATTCCAATAAAAAATGTTTGCAAACGTTCCCTTGCCAAAATTATAGCCATTACCTCAAGTTATGAGGGATGGTAACTTTTTTCTACATCCGACGTTCTCCTGCTAATTGCATATACTAATATCATAACTTTTTACTCGTCTTCCTGAACAAATTTTGCACCTAGTCTTATTGAACTGGCATTGGTGTGCAGCTCGTTTTGCGTTGATATCGGATTTTAATACGCTAAAATTGGAGACGCTCCTATAATTGCTTTAATTTCCTGAAATAAGTTATGCTTTTGTTCCCGACATACAAATTTGGCGTCATTTTTAAACAATACAATTATTAGAGCACGAGGACTTGCAAATCCCGGTACAAATCTGCGGAAGAAACTCGCGTGACTATGGAAACTACGCAGATCTGATACATTTTCCGGAGTTGGAAATTATAAAAATGCACGGACTGTCGTATCACATGGACTCATTTCCCTATTGCCAATCCTGAAGCCAAAATGATCACTACTTTCCAACCCAAATCGACATTGATTAATATGTAAAGTTAAGCCCGCATTTTATAAAAGGCTCAAATTTTTCCTCAAGCCTTCGTATAAAATCTTCCTAAGGTAGCGCGAATACGACGATATCATCGAAGTAATAAAAAGCCAAACTGTTTCCATAAGGACCGAAAATTATTTCCATTTATTTCGTGAAATAATATGATGCGTTAATCAGTCGAAAAAGGCCCTTTAAAATTAGCCAATTTCATCTTGTGTAATGAAGACTGTCTTTTCTTTTGCTTCCTTGGTCAGGGGAATCTGTAGATACCCCTGAGACAGATAAAAAACTGTGAATGTCGCGAGGGGCTATGCACGGAGAATTCCTGCTAGTCTCTGTTCATCAGATTACTAAGTACTGCCCGCCTTCTGGAAAGATGAATGTTCAACAAAATAACCTATTGATTTTTTACTTCTAAACAGTTGCATTTTTAACCACCAAAAAAGATTACATTTCTATCAAAATATGAATTTCCACCAAAAGATGAATTTTCAAGAAAATAAATGAATTTTTAACCAAGAAAGATTTCAGTTAAATTCTCAACACCAAAATATGGTGTTTCAAAAAAAAGTTGATTTTAAACCAAATTATAATAAAAAAAGGATAAGTTTTTCAAAAAAAGTTAATTTTAAATGAAGTAGTTGAATTGTTAACGAAACAGTTTAATTTTCTACGAAAAAAGATGGCGTTTTACAAAATAATAATATGAATTTTTAACCAAATAGTACACTTTTAAACCCAGAAAGAATACGAAGAGTACAATAATACTATTTGGACATTTTTAAAGCCAAGAAGACGATTTTTTTAGAAATCTGTTGAATTTTCAAAAAAAAAGTTCATCCAAATAGTTTAACTTTAAAGCTAAAAATACTGCTCTTTTTAAAAGTCAGTTAAATTGTCAACAAAAAAATTATTTATAAATAAGAAAGATGAATTTTCAATCAAAAAGGAAGAATTTAAAAAAGTTAACTTTTAAAGAAAACCATCATCTTTCAAACAAAATAAAATAAGGTTCAACACGCAAAGATTACTTTTCGACAACAAACGTCATTATCAAACAGAAAAGATGCTTTTTCTAACAAGGAAGATGAACTTTCAATGAAAAATGACGAATTTTGTACGAAAAAAGATGACTTATTTAACAAAATATTTGAACTTTTAACTTGCAAAGATGAATTTTCACGCCAAACAGACAAATCTTTTTCGAATACAGTTTAATTTTTAAAACGAAAGTTCCTTTTTAAATCAAAAAGATGACTTTCTGGCCAAAAAAAGATGAATTTTCAGTACAAAAAGACGAATTTTCCATTCATAACAATTACATTTCTGACGGAAAAGATAAATTTTAACAAAAAAATCATTTTTAAATAAGAAATATAACTTTTTGTCCCAAAAAGTTATATTTCTTATCCATAAAGACGAATTTTCTATTAAAAAAGTTTAATTTGTGATGAAAAAGATTAATTTGATAAAAAAGTTTATTTTTTAATCAGAAATATGACTTTTTGAACAAAGAATTTTAATTTTTAGTCCTGAAGGATAAATTTTTCAATAAAAAATTTTTATTTCTAACGAAAAAAAACTAATTTGGTCAAAAGATTCATTTTTTAATCAGAAATATGACTTTTTAAACAAAGAATTTTAATTTTTCTATCCAAAAATACGAATTTTCTATTCAAAGCAGTTTAATTCCCGACAAACAGATGAATTTTAACAAAAAGTTCATTTTCAAATAAGAAAGATGAATTTTTAATTTAAAAAATAATATAAAATTCTATCAGATCACAAATATCGACACAAATAATGTGGACTACAACGCTAACGAAACAGATGGAAAATCGAGAAGAAGACCTTTTGCTTAGGATCAGAGCAGACTCTTTCGTACGAGATCGATTGAGATCAGTTTCCCGAGTTCCACTGACTTCACGCGAAGTACGAGAGAATGCTCAGAAACTACCAAAGACTTTGAAAGACTTCGGTTGACAACTTGTGACGACTATAGGGCCGACTTTAGGATTTCGGATAAGTTAGTCGACGGTCGTCATGAGAATTCTTCAATGAATAGCCCCTCGGAATATCGTGGTTCCTTGTAAATCTGCCAAGCTATCATCAAGATTAGGGAGTGGAAAGTGCATGCATACAACGTTTTTGTTTATCATAAGGCGAGTTAGTCTTATTCGCTAATTTTGCCTCTTTCGTTATCGGGTTTCATTTGTATGTCCATCTGAAAAAGGTCAGTGCACCTTTCAAATGAATCTGTTATATCATCTGTTATATCTAGTCTGATTAGGAGGTTAATTATTTTCTGTTATTGAAGATTTTTAACTTCATCGATATTGTGAATTTTTGCCTCCCTGGTTGTGGAGGGTTATCTACTGTCGATAAATTAACATACGATGATGATATAACAGATTCATTTGAAATAATTACTTGTACCATTAATACCTTTCTAAAAAATAGCATTATTTTCTTGAATTAAAGTTCTTATTCTAATCTCTCTAATAGCTTAATGGAAAACCACCTGACCAGATATCAGAAGTTCTGTCGCTCGATTCCGAGTGAAGCGAAAAGAGAAGACATTTCTTTCAAGAAAAAAATTTAATTTGAAACTTTAATTGGACAATCTGAACTTCTCGGATCTATAAACGCATCAATTTCAACATTGCCAACTTTAATTTTCTTTTCATACTTACGGTTCGTATTTTCTTAACAATCTCAGCTATATAATTTAACATCAGCTTTTTCTAATTTGCGCGGTTTTAAACAATTTGTAAATATGTGCCAGACTTCATTGCAACTATACAATTTTATTACACGCTTGACAGCACAATCGTGCACTGTATGGCCCTCTTTTTACAAGAAATACATTCGCATGAATCGCTCGCTCTTATCTCCCTCGGCGCTTTGATTACATTCTCACTATGTTACGTTATCTCAGTTCTAGACATCGCCGCTGCCGTTGTACTCCGCTGATTCTTCACTTTACGGTGATCTCCGACGCTCTTCCCTTGATCTCGTCGATTCGCAGAAATCTTTGTTGCCTAGCGTTTTCGATTGAATCAAGCTTCAAAATGCTCTTCAAGATTGTGTAAATCGAAATGTGAGCGACTCATATCGCCGTACTCAACTTCCTGGATCAAAGCCCTATAGCAATCTGCTTCTTTGTCTCGTCCAACCTAAAGCCCCGTGCTTTGCATATACGTAATTTTGAGAAATAATATTCAGCAGTGTTTTCGCCAGGCTTCTGACATATTTGCTACATCTATTGAAACTCATCGGTTAGTGATTTATCATCTAGAAATGTATTCCTGAAAGTCTTACAAAATGAATTCCGAACCTTAATTTCAATAATATAAGCAAAATACCAACACTTGGCTGGATTCTCGAGATGGCTTCTCGCAGTTTCAAACACTATTGCCTCCATCCATCTGTGTAAATTAGCGGTCAACTCAGATTATGTAAGCTGTATTTTAGCTTAAACTACACCAAATAATTCATCGCGTCACGGTATATTACGAGCTAAATCGGGGAAAACATTGTAGTGGTAAATTGGCCGCAAAGGATTAGTGAAATTTTGTAGATCTGCAGTGCTATGTGCCATCAAATTTGTCGCACTTTGCTTCCCGTGCAAAGTGTTCTTTTCAAAGTTTCAAAGTGTTCAACGTGTTCTCCCACGCGTATCCAGAGCCTTGTTGCTGATGCATCCGAGAGATGGGTATATAGATTTGTCCATTTGGAAACTGAACTCCTTCATCGGGTAATGTCACTTCTCCAGCCTCAGACTGCCGCAATCCTAGAAGTAGTTCCGCCGCATTTTCCGTATTATCAATCATCTCTTATTCCACTATGGGCATATCCAGCGGTGCCGAACTTCACCAAGCGCCTGCGCACTACTTTTCTCTTTGTCTAGATGAATTTGGGTCGAACTGCGTCGCTCCGCCATCTTGATCGTCTAGAATCTTCACATTGAAAATTTGATAACCCATAAAGCCAAATTCCCTTATAGCTCTTTCACGGCACAACACTTATACGCAAAACTTTCAACGCTTGGATCGTACTGATTCCACTTCTGAGGCATTATACATCTTCTCATACAGATTGTAAATTGTCAGGATTGAGATTAACTACACACTTAACGTAAAATTACAAATAGCATATATTTACCAAGGCGAAACATGAATCTGAAATATACAATTTTTAGAATTCGTACTGATTGTGCTCGGCAAACTTTTTCTCTGTATTGAGGTAGACCTCACTTCCCTTGTGTTCGTCTGATTTGGTTACAAACAAGTCTCCGTCTCCGCGTCTCGACTGGACTATTCTCAACGTGCAACGCCACTCTCGTTCCCGCGCGCACTCTCTCAGGCCGTCCAAACGTCAATGTCTTTTTCTTAACTTTTCGTCAAACTGTCAATTGTGATAAGGTTAGGTTGCTTTTAAACTCATTATTACGCTTCAAATGTAATGATGTAATGCAATAACTACCTCAACTAACATATTTTTTAATTTTCTCAATATTATAATACACGTCACTTCCTGTAAATGTACAATAAAAAATAAATTTATTTTTGCCGGCAAATCACAATGCAACATAAACGTACCGATCTTATCACTGAAAAGATGTTTGCATTAGTGTGGCAGATGTAGTGCCACCGGCGCGGCGGTGGTGTACCGGTACTTTGCAGTCAAAACTTTGTAACAGGCAGATGCATTGGGCTTTAGAGTCCTGCGCCATACCCTGCTCCTAACGATATTAACATTTTTTTAGCTATAACTAAAAACTAAGAAAATTTACAGATTTGCATGAAGAATGCAGAATATAAGTCAACGGTTACCAGTAAAAATCTTACGATCTGAAAGGGGTTGGGTTTCGCAAGAGGATAATGGTCACAACTCTCTGGTTACAACTTTTATTAATATCTACAGATTTAATAAAATTTTCAAAATTTGAGCAAATTTTGGAATTTTTAATTTTTGACCCCAAATTCGTGTTCTGTGAATCAGAGAACCCCCTAGTTATGTTGTTTTCTTTTTATTTTAAAACTTTAACCCCAAATTCGTATTCTCAGACCAGCAAAATTTCTTAGTACTTTCGTGCATTACAGGAGGTATCATTTAAATAGTCCCTTACACTAAAAAAATTAAATGCGTACCGAAACGAGATTCTGATTCCGGGTTTGTTATCCTGCCTTAAATGTCAGATAAAAAACACTTAGAAACCAGATAGAAAAAGGGTATTAACCCACTTGGTTTCTAAACGTCTCTGACCGCTTCTTAAATGGTCTCAATTTCAATATCTGGAATGGAAACGGATCCTAACCGGTCTCTATCTGAGAAATGATTTCAGAAAAAAAGTTGTCAAAATCTTCTAAACGGTCCTAACCGTTTTCTACGCAATACTTAGGAACAGAAATTAAATATTGCAAAAAAAACTGAAGTTAGTTTCAAACTGGTCTCTAACTGGTTTCTGAAAGGCACTTAATACTGGTGTGAATTCTGACCGGTACTAACCGGGTTATATCTGGCGATCGAATACAGAAATCAAATATTGTCGAAGACTGAAGTTAGATTCTAACAGCCCCATAACCGGCTTGTAAAAGGCACTTTACACTAGTGTGTTCTCTAACCACTTCTAACTGTATTCTATCTGGAATTTGCGAACAAATGAAATTTTATCAAGGACCGAAACTAGTCTTCAACTGGCCTCTAATCAGTTCGTAAAAGACACTTGACAATCGTATGTCCTGTAACTGGTCCTAAACAGGTTCTATCTGGCTATCGAAGACAGATATGAAATATTGTCAAAATTCAAAATTAGTTTCTAACTGGCCTCTAACCGGCTTCTAAAAGGCATTTGAGACACGTCTGTGCTGTAGCCGGTCGAAACTGGGTTCCATATCGTGATAGACAATAGAAGTTAAGTATTTTTCGACCGAAATAAGTTTCTAACCGATCTCTAACCGGTTCGTAAAAGGGACTTGACACTCGTGTATGCTGTCAACGGTCCTAACCGGGTTCTATCTATCGATCGAAAACAGAAATCAAATATTGACGAAGACCGAAGTTAGTTTCAAACTAGTCTCTAACCAGCTTCTAAAGGACTATTGACAATCGTATATTCCCTAACCGTACCTAACTGAGTTCAATCCGGAATTTCGGAATAGAAATGAAATATTCTCAAAGACGGAAATTATTATCAAACTGGTCTCTAATCGGCTTCTCAAAGGCACTTGACACTCTTTGCTCTAAACGACCCTAACCAGGTTATATCCGACGATTGAAAACCGAAATCAAATATTGTTAAAGACCAAAGTTTGTTTCTAACTGCTCTCTTATCGGATCGTAAAAGACACCTGATACTGGTGTGTACTCTAACCGGTCCTAAGTTGGATTCTATCCGGCTATCGAACAAAAATAAAAAATTGTCGAAGACTAAAGTTAGAAATTAACTGGCCTCTAATCGGCTTCTAAAATGCAGTTGACACTCGGTGCTCTAACCGGTCATAAGAGGGTACCATACGACGATCAAAAACAAGCCGGTTTGGTGATGGTTACGAACCGGGGACGAAATTCGGATAGGGGCCTGTTGAGAATCGTTTAGAAATCAGATACCAATATTACAGGATTAGAAACCGGTTACGTGCCGGTAAGAAAATCCGGTTAGAGAACGGTTAAGATCCGGGTAAGTATATTATGAGGACCCAGTTACAACCCGATTAGGTTACAGTCACAACCCGGGTGGCAATTTCGGTTATGGGCTGATTAAGAACCGGTTAGGAATCGGGTAGAAAAATTCTGGATAGAAACCGGATAGGTGCCGGTTACAACCCGAGGACAAAGTCCGGTTAGGGACCGGTAAGAGCCGGTAAAAAACCGGGTAGGAATTTTATAAGGACCGAGTTACAAACCGGTTAGGTGATGTTCACAACCCGGATGCGAGATTCTGCTATGGGCCGGTTAAGAACTGGTTAGGAATCCGGTACAATTATTAGAGGATGCTATATAGAAACCGGTTAGTTGCCGGTTGTTACAACCCGGGTAAAATTCGGTAACAGACCGTTAAGAGCCGGTTAAGAAACAAGTAGCAATATTATGAGGATCTAGTTACAAACCAATTTGATAACGGTTACGTGCCGGGGACGAACGTAGCATAGGGGCCGCTTAAGAACCGGTTAGGAATAGGGTGCAAATATTACTGGGTGCGGGTAGAGACCGACAAGGTTCCGGTTCCAATCCGGGGACAAAATCCTGTTAGAGACCGGTTATGGCCTGTTAGAACGGTGTCTAGAACGGTGACTCTAAATACCGGGCGACCTCTCAGAGTAAGAAGCCTTATCCTTGTATGCGGGGCTCTACAAGGATGGACGAACCCTTCAC
>JAAAKG020180527.1:0-26034 GCA_010014905.2 Druon quercuslanigerum
GTTCCGAACCACCAGAACCTCGGTAAAGGTACATAGAAAAATTTCCAGAGGTACCGGCTCAGGGATCGAACCCCGGTATTATTATTATTATTATTATTATTATTATTATTATTATTATTATTATTATGTTTATGTTTTTTAAATTGTTGAAACTTTTTAAAAGAAAAACTTTACTAATTTTTAAGGTTTCATAGCCCAAGGTAGTTTTGTAGTCTATTTATAGTTTTGGACAAGTGTCCGTTTATCGTACTGTAACTTCAAAAGGGTAAAATTCCAAGCAAAGAAGATATAGTTTTAATGCACAAGCAGTTGTATTTTTGACCAAATATTTGAATCTTCAATCCAAAAAGAAAATTTTTTCAGAGAAAAGTTGAATTTCCCTCCAATAACATTTCTATCAAATAAGATTAATTCCTAATACGGAGAAATAAACTTTCAAGCTAAAAAGTCGAATAGTCAACAAAGCAGTTCAATTGTCGAAGAAAAGATTAATTTATAAAAAAATAACTGACTATCTAACAAGTTAATTGGTTTGTCAAAAAAATAGTTGAATGTGCAAACACGTAGTTGAATTTTCGATCTAGAAATATGAATTTTAAACAAGCATAAAAATATTAATCCGCAAAAACCAGCTGCACTTTCAAACAATTCAATTTTTAAGATCGAAAGACGTATTTTTACGCAGAAAGTTAAATTTTGTAACCAATAGGGTAAATTATTTGTCTGAAAAGAGAAAAATTTCATGAAAGAAATTATATTTTAAACTCACATTTTTTACAAAATTTGCACACAATAAATAAAACTTCTAAATAAAAGAAAATTTCACAATTAAATTTTTGACTATAAAGATAAATCATCAACAAAAAAATTATTCTTAATAGAAAAGTATAATTATTGATTAAATAGTTAAATTTGGAATAAAAAATATTAAATTTGAACGAAAACTATAATAATTAATCTTTTAACCAAAAAGGATTTTAGTTTTTAATTTAACAACAGTTTTAATGTTATCTACGCTGTTTAACGTTTGAAACAGAAGAAACAAAATTTTTTAAAATCAAGGTTGGATGTACATAACTAGATGATTAGCAAAATCAGAATTTGCAGGAGCTCAAAAAAACACTTTGCAAAATCGAAATCATAAAAAATAGAAATAAATTTATTTAAATTTGTATAAGAAACATTTCATGCACTGTTCTAAAAGATCTATTTAAAGATTAATCAAAAGTCCTCCTTCAAGAAATTTGTTTGCGGAATTAAAACCATAAAGAATGTTGTATAAAAGAATTGGATGTCCAGAAAATCTTCTCATTACTATATCGATTTAAATGCATAATGTTGCGCAATATACTCGATAAAGTACTCGCGCACTGCGGTCCTTCCGAAGCAAGAGTCGAAAGTTTTGACGATTAATCAGGATAGATAATACTGAAAAAATTGAAAACTCAACTTTCATTCTAAGAAAAAAAAGTTACACTCTAAATTAAAAAGAAAAAGAAACACATCAATTTTGTTCGAAACATCTGAAAACAAGTGCTGGAGATACTAATTAAGTCAGTTTAAGTCAAATAAAGAAGGAAAGGCTCCGCAGATGAAATCGTTTACTTTTATGTTGTGTTTGCAAACACGAAATACCAATAAACTTATTCGGAATATTGGCATGCTGCCAGTCGGAATTCTCGTCCTTATAAGCTCAGATCTGAAATGCGTTTCGTAGTACGCATATTCACGTGGCTCGACAGATCGAGAGTGGTTTGGAACAAGTTTTTTACGAGGTTTCTAATTTTGTTCGAAGAATCGGATTTAGGCGGTCCACACGCGACACTGAACACTTACGGTAACGATTTGGGCCACCCACGTGAAAGTTCACCCGAAACTTGGTATCGCGCCATTCGCGGCAACCAAGAAGAAATGTCGCTCTTAGAGTAAAACGTTAATTACCGCGGTGCGGCGCAAAGGGCTTCTTAAAACAGAAATAAAAAAAGACTGGAAAAATACTTAAAGTTGAGGACAATTCAGAAGTCAGGTTTATTTCATTCCACCATTTTATATATAAAAGTAAACTAATTATTTTTAAAATTGTTTAAAACAATATGATTGACTTTTTACGAATAGGCCGATAAATTATTTTTCTTATTATAAAAAAATATAGACTAATAAATTCAATATAAAACATTCAAGATTTCGCAACGAAATATTTTTAACAAAAAATTGAATTTTTAACACAAAAATTCTATTTGTACCAAAAAGAGATTAATTTTCAGCGAAGAACTTGAGCTTTCCAGCTAAAAGGTCGAATGGTTAAAAAAAATTAACTCCAAACACAATCACATGTTTTTTAACCAAATGGATGAATTTTGAGCAGAAAAAAATAGATGTTCGCCCAAACAGTTATATTAATAAATAAACATCTTAACATTTAGGAAAAAGCGACAAAACTTCAAACTAGAAAGAGGCATTTTATACCAAAGTTTTAAAATTAAAAATTAAATTAATTCCAACCACAAATAACATTCTGACCTGAATAATCTAATAATCAAGCCAAAAGAACAAACTTTACCAAAGATACTTGAATTTTCATTTAAGAATATTTCGACTGATAAGAATTATTTTTAATCCAAAAATATAAACTTTTAAACAATCAAGACGAATTTTCATTAAAATATTTGAATTTTCGAACAAAGCAGATGAATCTTGAACAAAATAGTTGAATATGTAAAAATACACTTAAATGTTTAAACTAAAAACATAAATTTTTGACGGCAACAAAATTAATAATCAACCAAGAACAAGTTAATTTTGATAAAATACTTTCATTTTAAAGCGATAAAGAGGGATTTTGTAGAAGACATTGGAATTTTCAAAACAAGACGACGAATTATTATGCAAAAAGGAAAAATTTCTAAATATTTAATTACTCTAAACGTGAAATTTGATGATTAATATTTTATTCAAAAAAAGATTATTGTGTTAGATACAAAAAAATACGAATTTAACTAAAAAAGCAAATTCTCCAAATAAAATGAGATAACTGGTATTTCAACCTGAAACTTACTTTTTAACCGAAGACTGTAATCCAAAAAGTTTAATTTACTAAAAAATCAGTTGAAACTTCAATCGGAAAATAGAAAATTTCAAAACTTTTTGTACAAAAAGGAAAAATTTTAAAATATTCAATTACTCTAAACGTAAAATATGATGATTCATATTTTATTCAAGAATAGATTATTGTGTTAGATACAAAAAAATACGAATTTAACCAAAAAAGTAAATTCTACAAAAAAATTTTTATAACTGATACTTCAACCTGAAACTTACTTTTTAACCGAAGATTATATTTCAGAAAGCTGAATTTACTAAAAAATTAGTTCAATTTTCAATCGAAAAATATATATATAATAAGTTAATTTTTAAACCAAATAGTTTAAATTTCTGCGAAAATAATATGAAATGTAATCGTCATTACACTAGTTTTTAACCACATTTTTGAATTTTCAAACCAAGGAGACAAATTTAAAAAAAAATAGTTAAATTTTAACTTGAAAATATTACTTTTGAAGCAAAAAGTTGATACCCAACGAAACAGTTACTTTTAAATTAAAGATTTAAATTTTGCAACGAAAATAATACAATTTTTAGTACACAAAAGATAAATTCTCAACCAACTTATTTGATTTACAAACCAAATAAACCATCAAATAGTTGAATTTTAATCTAAGTCATTTTTCGACCTAAAACAGAATAGTTAAATTTGCAGTTGAAAAAATGTAGATTTCTACTAAAAAAATAACGCATTTTTAAAAAAAATAGTTAAATTTTTAACTAAATAGAATGACTTTTAACTCATAAATGGAATCTTAACGATGTCTAATGCGATGTTTTTCATAGGCTTGGCTAGTCATCTCGATTTTCACGGAACTAGTAGATCCTCTTTTCCAACTTCCCTAAATTTTCGGAACAGCTAAACACAGCAAAAAATTTAATCGTTGAATTTTCAAATAAAAACTATTAATTTAACCAAAAGTAGTTTAACTATCAAACAAAAAGTAGAAATTTTAACCAAAAGTGATAATGTTTAAACCTAAAATATAATAGTAGAGTTTTCAATAAATAAGAATTAACATTCAACAAAAATAAATAGAATTTCCTATTAGGTTATATTAATTTAGTTCTTTTTTAATCGAAAAAAATTGAGAAATTTCTTGAGGATTTCAAAGAGGGTGGTCACGTGAGAAAGGGATTAAAATGTCTATTTAAATGCTCAACTTTATTTCAAAAAAACTGTAATTTCCATTTTTCAAGCATTACAAAATATTGTTATTTATAATTATATTTTCAACGTATGATATCACATTCTGCGTTAAAAGCACCCCCTGCGTTAAAAAACGTGGCAAAAGTAACATTTCAACCTGCCCTAATCTAATAAATTAGGAATTTTGCAGTTTCAGCTTTACAGAATGGGTTAAACTCAGGTCAGAGATTACTCTTGTGAAGGATTCGAATCAGACATTTAACGAGGGTTGAAGAGCCTAATCGGCTCTTTCTAATTAAAGGTTGCTAACCGCTGATACGCGGAGAGAAATTTACGGTTGACCCTCGGGATTTTCAAACGATGTTTCACATCGCCCTGCGCCATGTAGAAGAAAGGGCAGTAGAAAAAGTCCGGAGGGACAACGATAAAAGCAGAATGACAAAAAAAATATATAAAAAAAAGATTGTGGAAAGAATTGAAAAGAAGTGTTGTCCACTTTGCCTTATTTCATTACATACTTGGACGGGCCCAGAGGAGGAAGATGTGGTGGTTTGTTCTCTCTTTCTGGATTTAGCACCTCTCCGCTTTAATAATGGCGTTAATAACGACGTTGGGTTCTTGCGCACAAGGGGGCGCTTTGGACAGAAGTGAACCTTTACGCGGACTTAATTACTTACTGTCAGGAGCTTAAGTCGTAACAGCCGCTTACTCACCTGAAACAGAAAAAAGTCAAAGGATTAATTGATTTACCTTCTACAAAAGTGAGCATTAAATCCCAGACGAGGGCAAGAGACGAGGAAACAGGTAGAGATATTTTATTTTATTTTATGAGATAGAAATCGCAACCACTCAATAATAATCATTCGCCCTGGACTCTCAAAGAAAATTGACTGAGCAAATTCGAACTTAAGGATAGTAAACAATTTTTTAGTTTCACTGAATAGTAATATTCATAAACAATCATTTCATTTTTGTAATTTTAACAGAGAGTCTCCTATAAACAAAATAAAAAATTTCAGAGAAAAATTTAAAAATTTAAAATTTATTTATTTATTTTAAACAAAAAAAGATAACTTTTCTACCATAAGAAATAAATTTATGATCGAGAAGGAAAAACTTTTGACCAAAAAATAAGGCTTTCTAAGAAAATAATTCAATTATTAAAAAAACAGTTGATTTCTCAACAAAAAATTAAACTTCCGGATTTTTGAACGAAGAGTGGAATTTTCAACACAGAAAAGTGAGTTTTCATCCGCAGGGTTTCATTTTTCATTCAACAAGTTTTTAAACCAAACATACGAATTTTTTTAGAAGACAGCTAGCTCTTCAACCCATAAAGTTGAATTTACAAAAAAAAGGCTTCTCAATGTAAAATGCAATTGTTAATATTTCAAACTAAAAAAACTATTTTTATCGAAACAAGTTAAAGTTTTAACCCGAAAGTTGAATTTCCACCAAAAACCAAAGTTACCATTTCAACCAAATAGTTCAATTTTCATCATGTAAAGATGAATTTTCAATGATTGTTAAAGTAAAAATCAAAGTAAATATTATTAAAGTTCTACCAGAAACAGATGAATTTTGAAACAAATAAAAATAAGATTTAAATCCTCAATAAGAAGAGACTAATTTTTAACGAAAAAACTGCAATTTAAAAAAAAGACCTTTTTACAAAAAGATATACATTTTCAACCAAAAAAGATTTTTCATTGAAGAAAGATAAAAAACCCCAGCTAAATAGGCTGCATTTCTGATAAAACGTACTATTTTTAATTCAAGAAGATAAATTTTTAATAGAATAGACGAATTTTAAACCTTAAAAAAAAGTTGACAACTAAAAAGAATAATTTTGAACAAAAAAAAAAGAAGGCACATTTAAAGTTTTAAACATTAATTTAAAATAAAAAAAGGAAAAACGTATTTGCAACAAAATAGTTAAATTTTTAGTCGAGGAAAATTGCTTTTCAACAACAAGAAAAAACGAATTATCAATAAAATCGATAAATATTCAACAATATATACTGATTTTTAACTAACAATATAAATTTTAAATCAAGACGACTAATTTTATAACAAAATAAACCATTTTTAACTGAAAAATATAACATTTCAACTAAAAACAGAAACGTTTCATTCGTAGTTTAAAAAATTACTTCTAAAGAAAGAAAAGGAACTATGAAGGAAATGTTCAAATTTTCGATCAAAAATATGAAACTTTTTAGCTTCAGTTAAACCAATTATTTCAAGAAAAAATATTTACATTTTCCAAGAGATCAACTTTTAATCTATGAAGTAAATTTTAAAAAAATGAATTCGACTTTCCCCAAGAACATAATTTTGAATTACAAAACATAATTTTTTAATAAATATTTAAACTTTGAATAAAATATCTTCAACGGAAGAGGTGAATTTTGAATCATACATTTAATATTAGATATTTTAATAACAAAAGTTTATCATTTTACAGACAAAACAGTTTAATTCAACCTAAAAATACGAATTTTCGACAAATTAGTTGAATCTTCAACCGAAGAAGATTATTTTTGAACCAAATAAATGCATTTTTGTTCAAAATAGGTGAAATTTGTGGTAAAAGTATTAATGTTTATACTGAAAGGTGATTTTTCAAAAATAAAGATTAAATTTCCAACCAAAGAAAGATTTCACTTTAACTTTCAATGAAAAAATAAGAATTTCCAATAAAACAGTCGAATTTTTAACCACAAAGAATTCCTTTTTCGAAAAAACTTATAAATTTTTATCTAAATAATGAAGCTTTAAAATAAAAATCTAGTCAAGCGGAAGGAACTACAAAAAAATGAAAATAAAAATATAAGTAGAATAACTAAAAAGAATATTATATCACATTGGCTGCCAAACTTTATTTTTAAAATTCTTGTAACATTTGTAATATATAATCTTTCATAAACGGAATAAAATAATTTAAAATTTATTATTCTTAAAACTTATTTCAAGTGCCTCTAATAGAAATTCTCTGAATTTTGCACGATTTTTTCTATAAATCTCTAGATTTCGATGACGAATAAAATTTTTTAACTTTTCCCTAATTTTCCAAGTTTTTACTGAACTACGGGCAAATTGTTTATTTAATTCATGAAAATATAAATTGAAAACTTCTAATTTAACTTTAAATCATAAAAAATGTCCACTAGCAATTTAATTTTAGAAAATAAAGTATTAGACCAATTTTTTTATGAGACCGTTCCTCAGACAACGCCAGGAAGAAGATCGAATGTCAGGGAATTTAAAATTATCAGGATTTGAACGATGGTTTTTAAACTAGGGTTGTAGTGACAGAATCTGACATAGGGAAGGTCAAGAATATCAAGATAGATTAAAAAAAAATATAGTGAATAAAAAAGAAAGGATACGTTATCTATAGACAAGCGAGCCCGCTAAAGCCTTTAATGGTTTCTAGACTTGCTTTTTCAACATCATTTTTTTCAGAACCAAATACTTAAAATTATTTTATTTTTGTTTCTACAAAGACAATAGTGGGGTGCTTTTAATGACCTTAATTTTCAATAATATTTTTTTTATACAGTTAAGCATAATTTTATCCTAGGAATTCGAAATTGTAATTTAACAAAATGTCCATTTGTATATGTTTTTGTAACTTTTTACTGTTTACATTATATCAAAAAGTGAAAGATGTATGAA
This sequence comes from Druon quercuslanigerum, assembly GCA_010014905.2. NCBI lineage: Eukaryota > Metazoa > Arthropoda > Insecta > Hymenoptera > Cynipidae > Druon > Druon quercuslanigerum. Next base: position 7,934 of record JAAAKG020180527.1, read on the forward strand.
AATGTAATTACGATGAACTGTAGCGCAGTATGATATCTAGGTCTAATTGTATTTTAAGCTACATCAGCCATTTAGAAATAATTTCCTTTCGCGTTTGAAGATTAAAAAAACTACTTTGTTTAAATGAGAAAAACTGTTTTGGTATTAAAAATATGATAATGCCACATATATCGTTTTTTGAGACCTTTAGACACATTGATTAAGCTATTGTTGAACATTTTATGACACACGAGTGCTGTATCTGACATGTTTGTTCCCGTCTTCGAGACGCGTAGATTGCCCAAATTTAAAACATATGATCTATCATAATCCACTAATTTCGTTTTTCAACAAACAAGCTAGAAAAATATTGAAAGTTAACATTTTTTTTCTTGTGTTAGGAAAAAACCAAAATGGGAAACAGAATGCTCATAACATGAGCACAAATTAATCAATTCATAGTGTATAAATCTAAAGTACTTCGCGGTGGTATTTCACTTACTACTGCTGAATATTTTCTAGCTGAAACCTTTTGACCTTAGCAGAAAAATTATTAATTTATTCATCAACTCTGATATTTTCATCGCAGATGCCAGATCACTCTGTTTTCGGTGGAAGTAATTAGTAATCGTACCTGGCAATTACTAAAGGGAAAAAATCGGAGAATACCGTTTTAGCTGGTTCTATGTCGATAAATCTTGGTCGGCGTGCAATTAATCGGGCGCGAGGCAGTCGAAACACAAGCTGACCTTCGGTCAGTGGCGAGTGCCGAGTATCTTTTCCGAACGTTTCTGGTAGGCTGTTGTTTCGGACACTGGGGAGTAGTCGAGACCAACATAATAACAACCACCAATTAAAATACCTTATTATGGAGGAACAATACAGTTGCCGCGGTAAAACATTGGGTGGAAAAAGAGAGGAGATGAGAGATGCAACATTTTTGGAATCCCTCGTGACCTATGTGGTCTGTCCTTCGAAGAAAAAAGGCTAAAAAGTATTGGAAAGTAGATCTACCCTTAGTTCAATTAAAAAAGGACAGAATGTTTTGATTTTTGTTTCACAATTAAAAGCAGATAATTTAAGAAAAAGGGAAGAAAAGAAATAGCTCAACCAGGTGACGTAACGCCTCCCCTTTAAGGTTCTAAGTTTTGAATATCAAGATCTTTACATGTTTCTTCTCTTATTAAATATACATGGGCACATTTCACGAAAGTGTCCCTCACCGGGTCGAGTTTGACAAAAAGTTGAGCAAAATTCAGGGAATTCTTCAAGGAACATGTGAGTCAATATGTTTCTATTTTCAAATCACTTACGCAAGACTTCAGGTACATCTGGCATGCATTTTTATACAAATGTACATAAAATTTAGAAATATTACAAACCTATTGCGCCAAAAAATGCAAAAATAATAATAGCAGTTAATAAATGCACTGAGAGATGAATATTAGGGGATCAAATGCGTCCCTGAAACCTTGTGAATTCATTACGGGAATATCTGGACATGTTTTTTATATAGTTAACTGTGCAAAACTGTAATCATTTTATAAGTGATTTTTGCCAAATATTACGCGATATTCACAAGGCAAAGTCCTTATGTTTGATAAATATTTACATAAACAATACATTATCAGAGGTTAAAAGGGAGATCAAGCGAAATCCCCATGATATGATTGAATGTTATATAATGACTTACTTTTTACGATGGTAGCAAAACGTAAAAATTTTCAAGGCTAGTGAGCAGTAAGGCTTCGGAGCCTACTCGAAATTTTAACTCGCACTCATTTTTTTTAATTGTTTACTTATAACGTGATAACTCATTATTTATGAGTAACTATGAGTAATATCTTGAAGTTTGACCTGTTAAATTATGTATTATAAAGTATAATTTGTTGCAGTCCAAAATACTTATTACGGTCAATTAGAATGGTTTTAGATTTTAAGCAAAACTTGAAGACATAATAAGACACAATGTGTCTAAAGTATGAAATTCACAAGTTAAAAATGTATTACAATGATTTTTTGTTAGTATTTGGAAGCTTCTAATATGTCTCCTAAGGGTTTACATTTTTCTTTCACCTTCTTCCCATTCCTTAACATACCTCCCACACACAGAGTGCTAGGCGGGAATCGAACCCACAAGCCGACAGAGTGGGTCCAAAGACTGTGCTTTAGCCCCCACGACCATCGTCCCACTCGATTTTTTGTTAGTATCTTATCTATATTTCAACATAGAATAGCTACGATATCAAAGAAACGAGTATCATTTACTTAGATATGCCCTGAAGTTTAAAACATCAGGTTGGAGACACTCGAAGGCTTCGGAAATTTTGCATTTTGAGCCATGTACATAAATATAAAAATTTTTAACGGGTAAAAAATATTTTTAGCATCTTGGGGAAAATTTTCTTCATCAAAATGCACAGGCGCAACTATCATAAGTGAGAACCGGCGCGTTAGGCTGCGTTAAAATGAACGAAAATGAAGAGAACGCGCGGAGGTACACTTTTGTGAGAACCGCCCATCAGACTTCAAGTCACAAAACTGTTTTAAAACAGGACAAGTATGGTCACTTTTTGAAAAAATAAGAGAATAATAGGGAAACAAATAATTATAATAAAAATTAATTTAAGCTTTAATAATAATTTCCCTACCGAATATGTTCTCGCGTAGATGTCGCGGTAGGGCTTGAGCTTTCCTCTAATGACTTCAAAGGCTAGGTTGGCGGTAGCACTGCTACTGACAGGGTTTCCCACGACAGACAGGCAGATCATGAAGAGGAAAGGGACTAAGCAGAGGCAGAAGCAGAGGTTCAGCAACCATAAAAAAATCACGGAAATGGACATACCATATAAACAGAGATGTTATGCGCCTTCATTTTTTGGCAGAGAAATGTGGGCAAAGCGTGAGAATAGAACATAATAAACTCTTCTTACTTAAATACCCAGAGCTAGCCACAAAAATAAATAAGCAAAATCTGGCAGATCAAAAACGCTCAATATCTATAAACAAATTTCTTTCGGCTGTTGAAATAGCTACTATCAAAATGGAAGTGGAACAGCAGCTTCATATTGATGAACACCCCTTGGAAGATGTGGACAACGAAAACTTGATTGCAGCTGAAGGCATAGACGCCAGGGATAATAAGCATCACGTACCGGTTTCATTAGAACAACGTCCAGATAATAATAATAATATTGATGTGGATATCGAAATCCCAGAAAAACTACAGCACCTTGAAAGGAATTTGGTTCATGCTTTACGAGAGTTCAGATATGTAGAACCAGCACTAAGGCTTTCTCTGCCCAAAATGAACACCCCACATGATTTTTGTGTACCAATAGAACACCTCAACAGCAAGGTTTGACCTGCGTATTTAAACGTAATAGAACCTGCATTAGAGCTGCTAACTCTTGTATACTGCCCATCTGAGGCAACCGTTTGAACCATGGAAGATCAGGTTGGATATGGATTTCAGCAAAGTATGGTGCAAATTGGGTTCTACCGTGAACTACCGGTAAAAGAAAATAACCAGCAAGACACCTAAGTCCCTCAATTGAAATATATGACAAATTACTGGTCGTCTGCTAGGGAAAAACTGAGTACAAACAATTTGGACACTGCGTGGTTCAAACTGGAGATAGAAAGGGTAGACAATAGCCCTGAAATGCAGCTGAAAAACATCACTGCTTAAGATGTTTCAGCGGTCTTAAAAAGGGCAAGTAACTGGAAAGCGCCAGGCCCGGACATGGTGCACAACTGCTGCTACAAGTACCTGACGAGTGTGTTTCATGAGTTGGCAAGGAATTTTCAGAACATTATTGAACATCCCGATCTAATTCCAAGCTTTATGCTTTAGGCTACTACGTATATGATACCTAAAAAACCAGATGCTCAAAATCGATTTGAATTTCGAACGATAGCTTGTTTTCCAAAAATTCATAAATGTCTTATGGCTATCATTGTAGATAAGGTATATTCTCATTACGACGAGAATGACATCCTTACAGAAAAACAGAAAAGACGCTGTTGCCATGACTCAAGCTCGTCAGCATCAAAGAAACTTACACATGACATACACTGACTACCAGCAAGCTTTACCTTCTGTAAAGCATGACTATTTTCTTGAAGTCTTAAAACTTTACAAGATATGACCACGCACTGTTGACTTTCCAAGTCATGCGATGAGGCTCTGGGGTACAAGAATCAAGTATTTTGATCATGAACAACCAAGGACGACTCGATCAACACGCATTAAGACGGGTAAATTTCAAGGAGACTCCTTCAGTGTACTATGGTTCTGTTTAGCGTTGAACCCACTGAGCAAAACACTAAACAGCATGGGTCATGGGTTCAGAATTAATGATAATGAGGATGGTCATCAAGTGACCCATATTTTGTACACGGATGACCTGAAGCTCTACGTTAGTTCAGCCCGGAAACTGCAGCAAGTGATCGATGTCACAAAGCAGTTTTCCAATTATATCCACATGGAGTACGGACTAGATAAATTCAGAACAGTGCATTTAATTAGAGGGTAATTAGGGGCCGCAGAGTTAGAGAATGGTTTCGAAAATGACATCAAGGCAATGGCTGCAGGTGAATTATATAAATATCTGGGTATTCTTGAATCTGAGGGTATTCAGCATATGATAGTTAAGACAAGCCAGACGATTGGTTTCACTACGAGACTCAAATTTATTATGAAGAGTTTTTTCAACCCGGCAAACAAAATCAGGGCAATTAATACATACTCCATCCCTTTCCTCACGTACTTCTTCGGGCTCATCAATTGGTCTAACACCGACGTTAAAAAAGTAAACAGAATCGTTCGCGTAGAAATGACGAAGCCCTGAATGCACCACAAAAATTGAGCGATCGAAAGGGTAGTTCTACTACGACATGTGGGAAGCAGGGGTATTTTAGATAACAAAAAATTGTTTGAGTCACAGGTTATACAGTTGCGAGACTATTTTAACAGCAAACGAAATGTTGCGCTTTACAGCACCATTTGTAAAGCGGATCTTGACCACATGCCCTTGAATTTGTCCTCAGATGGGGCCTTGAATATCAGGGATGAAACCATGGAGGGATTAGAAGTACAATGGAGGCAGAAGACTACCACTGTGAGCACTCCAAAACGTTAGATCAACAAGAAGTGGATAGTGAAGTATCCAATATTTGGCTAAGAAAGGGATCTGTATCCAGAGACAGAAGGATTCATCATTGCAATACAGGACAAGGTTGTTAGCTTCAGGATTTATCGCAAACACGTGTTAATTCAAGACTTGATTGACCGGTGCCGATTATGTGGAGATACTAACGAATCCATAGAGCACATTATTGATGGCTGTAGCGTAATGGCTCAGAGAGAATTTACGCACAGACATAATGATGTAGCGTGCATTATACATCCACAATTTGCCCTTAACCTAGGACTCTTAAAAGAGTTGACGCCTTTCTATAGATACATTCTAATGCCCGTTTTAGAAAGCGAAAGATACATCTTATATTTGGATGTTACTATCCAAACGGATCATTACATCCGGGCCAATCGACCTGACAACGATCATGCGAGAAAAAAAAGGTGGAAGAGTCTACATCATCGACATTGCTTGTCCACTTAACCGAGATTTGCAGTCAACTGACACAACAAAAATTCACAATATGGAGGAAAGTGAATCATGCATCTATGCATCCCATTGTGATTACAGCTACAGGCATTGTACACGCAAGTTGCACCAAACATCTTGAAAATTTAGGAGTAAATTTAGCTCTCAGAAGGCGGTTTTATTAAACACCTGTCGCATAGTAAAAAATTTTCTTGAGCACCAGGTAGCAAGCGACTAAAAAGCTGTAGATGGGCAGATGATAGCTCTAAGAAAGCATCCAGAGTTCACTATTGTCACCTCCAACGCTCGCGGTCGCTCGTAATTGTATACCTACAGCATCATCGCAGGAGGTTTCAAGCATCGTATTAGATTAACTAATAACATCCTGATTTCATCAGTCACTTGACTTTGTCCGTGGCTATGATATGTATAATCGGGCTAACTTGAGTAAAAGTTAACATAATAATAATAATAATAATTTAATTAATTCAATGCAGTTTACTTTAAATTTCTAAAACTTCAAGTCGAGATATATTGCATTTTCAACAGAATGATTGAATTTTCAAGAAAAACAAATTGATATCAATAGAGATGAATTTTTAATAAAACAGTTGAGTTTTAAATGTAAATAGTCTCTCTAGCAAAAAAGATTATACTTTGTTAAAAACCGAAGACTTGAATATAAACAAAAAATTGATTTTTTTTCAAAACTTCAAGTTTCATGGGAAAGAGACGAATGTTCAGGAAAGTAGTGATTGAATTTTTACATAAAAAAGAATTAGAGTCAATTAAAAAAGAAATAATTCAATATTTACCAAAAAGTTTACATTTTAAACAAAAAGATTTTAATTTAAAATCAAAATCAGTTGAATTCATCAAAAACCTCGTCCAAAACCTCGTCCAAAACCATGGACATTTCAACATAACCGTTGAATCTTTAACCAAAATAGAGTAATTTTCTACTAAGCAGTTTCATTTATGAACTAAAAAGATAAAAACTGTTCAATTTTACAATAAAAAAGATTTTTCAGTTAAGTCACTAAAAAAAATTCAACCGAATTGTTGAATTTTCAAACGAAAATATGAGTCTTCAAGCCAAAATATACTTTTTCAAGCTAAATTGTCAAATCTTCCAGAAAACTATTAGCTTTTTAACGAAAAAAATAATTTAAATAAATAGCTAAACTCCCAAGTAAAGGAAAATATATTTCAATAAAATGGTTGAATTCCTAATCGAACACTTTAGATCTCCAGCTGTTGGTGTTTTGCACGAATGTATTTCAATTTAAAATAAAAAACAGTTGAATACTACCAAAAACGACGATTTTTTACCAGAGTCGTTAAGCTTTCAATCAAATTATATTAATTTTTAACCAAAAACTTTTATCTTTAGTTACAAAGAATAAAATTTCTATCAAAAATACTAATTTTTAAGGTAAATATACATTTTTAACTCCGAAAATTATTTTTCTACCAAAACTGAAAGAGATACTTTTAAATAAAAAATGGAATATTTAAATTTTTAGATAAAAAACTAATTTTGAACCAAATTAACGAACTTTGAAGAAAGTAGTTTAACTTTTAACGAAGCAGTTAAATTATGAACAAAGAAGATATATTATGAAGAAAAAATATAACAGTGGATATTTCCACCAAAAAAAGTCTACCAAGGAAGATTAATTTTCTATGGAAAAATTAATTTACTGCATAATAGTTAAATTTGAAACCATTGAAATTAATTCTAAAAAAAAATTAATTAATTAATTAAAAGTGAAACCAAATAGTACAATTTTCTAGTCAAAAATACCAATTTCTTACAAAACACTTCAACTTTTAACCCAAAATTATGAGTTATCAGCAAAAAATTTAATTTTCAATGTAAAAGTTGAATTTTCTGCTAAAACAGTTAAGTTGTCAGTCCAACGAGACCTTTAAAAAAATGAATTTTTAACACAGGAGTAAAACTTCCAACTAAGAAGATGAATTGTCAACGAAAAATATAAAAGATGAAATTCAATCAAAAAATATTTTATTTTTGATCAAAAAAAGTTAAATAGTATCATAAACGACGAATTTTTAACCAAAAAACACTTTCCACGAAATCCATGAAGAGACCATTTTTTTAACAAAAAAGATTATTCTCAACCAAAAAAGATGAATTCAAAATGTTTTTAAAATGAACTTTCAACAAAAAATAGTTCTAGTAATTAATTTCGCATTTAAGTAAAAAATGAGTAAAAGATAAAAAAAGGAAAAATGAAAAGGTTCTGGAAAGTAAATTTTTATGAAAATCGTAAAAAAAGGTAATTTTTTCTCAAAGAAATTACTAAATCATATTTATTCACTGAATTTCAATTTGTGCTTACAAAGGGGGTTTATATTATATTTATTTGATGGAATGCGTGTTGCACACGTGTTGTAGAAAAGGGCTGCTCGAAGGGATGATCGTTAAGGGTTGAAGTTACTCTTCACCGCGAAACAAATTAACGAAGTCTACGTGCCCAATTAAAATGGACCTATATGCCGATGAATTGCAAAATGTTTGCTTTCAGCGTTTTCAAATCAAAGCCTTAATAAAAAATTAGAACGAGTTAATAAACCTCATTTTTTAAGTATCCTTGCAATTCAGATAAATAAGAACTGCAATCTTTCCGCCATATTTCTGTTTTATTCTTTTCCAATAATTATTTTTTTCTCTCTGTTTTTAAGAAATACCCTGCTTTTCTCGTTTTTTTCGCTTAAATGAAAATTCAGATAATAGAACCCAATAAGAAAATGTAACTATTTTCAAAGAAGTTTTTTTGTTAAAATCGAATATCGTATTTGTGTTCAAAATTCATCTCGTTCAGACAAAAATTTTAATATTCGGATTAAACATGAACTTTTTTTTGTTTAATATTCAACCATTTGGTGGAAGATACATTCAACTCATGGAAATCTTATCTTTTTTTGGTAGAAACTTAATCCTCTTGTGTAAAAATTGAACTACTTGGTTAACCTTTTTGCTTGAAAATTCAACTACTCGGTTAGAAATCGAACTTATTTGATAAAACTTGATATGAAATTGATCTTTTTGGTTGAAAATTAACTCTTTTGTTTAAAATGCAACCATTTAGATAAAAAAATCAGGTATAAGTTATAACAAACAAAATTATTTCAGTGATTCGGTGAAAAAAAGTAGATAAGTTAAAAAGTCAACTATTTACTTTAAAATGTAATTATTTAGTAAAAAATCAACTTATTTGCTAAAAAACATATTCCGTCTTTTTGTCTCCAAACATGGAGATTTTTTATGACCATTTATTTATTTTGTTGAAAATTCGTTTCTTTGGAAAAACATTAATATTTTTGATTGAAAATTGATCTTTTTTGTTTAAAAATTTAACCGCTATAACTACTAAATTTTTTCATGGTTGAAAATTAATATTTTTTATGGCAAATTTACCTTTTTTGCATGAAAATGAAATTTTCTGGTTAATGCATCACACCTCTTTCAAAATTCGTCTTTACTGGTAACAAATTAATCTTCTTAGTTGAAATTAAATGCCTATGGTTGCAAATTGAACTACTTAGTTGAAAGTGTAACTCATGTATTGAAAATTCATTTTTTGTTGGTTTACGAATTATCATTTTGTTTGAAAATTCATATGTTGGTTTAAAATTTTGCGTTTCTGTTAAAAATTCGCTTTTTTGGTTCTGAAATAATTTCTTTGTATGAAAATTGAACTTTCACATTACTCATTTAAAATTGATATTTTTCAGTGGTAAATTAATTAATTTAGCTAATAATTCGTAGTTTTGTGTAAGTTTAATTTTCTTTGTTTCAAACTAAATCTGTTTTTCATGAATTAAATTGATATTTTTTTGTTTATATCTGTCTTTTCAGCTTTTATATCAAAAAATTTCATAGGAAATTAATCTATTTCATTTAAAACAAACTTTTTTGTTAAAAAAATAAACATTTAAATTTCAACAAGTCTATTAAAAATAAGTTTTTTACAGAAAATTAATTTTTGATTGAAAATTAATCTTTTTCGTTGAAAATTGATTTATTTGGTTAAGAATTCATCTCTTTGGTTTAAAAATTCAACTATTATATTTATTCTTTATAATTTAAAAAGTCAAAGTATTTGTTAGGAAACTGACGCATTTTGTTATAAATTCGTCTTTTTACGTATAAACTTGACGTTTTTGTTGAAAAACCCTCTTTTTGATTAAAAAATGAATTATTTTATTAATTATTCGACTGTGTAGGATAAATTTGATTGGCTGAAATATTTTTGGTAAACATTAATTTGTTAAAACCGATCTTTAGTGCTTGAAAATTCAACTATTTGTTTGAAAATTTATCTATGTGGATTAAACTTAACTTTCTTGCTGAAAATTCATCATCACCTGTATGAAAGTTTAATTTCATATAGAATATTTAATATTTTTGCTTAAAATCTTAATTGTTTTGTTGAAAATTAGTCTCTTTAGGTAGAAAATTAATCATCGTAGTTGCAAATCCATCTCTGTAGGTTGAAAATTCAACTACTTATTTAAAAATTCAACTATTTTGTTTAAAATGCAATTATTGGGTAAAGATTCATCTTTTTTAATTATGAATTCAACTGTTTTTCTGAAAATTGGCCCTTTTGGATAGAAGCTTCATCTGATATGGTAAAAATGTCACCTTTTTTGATTCAACTGTTTTACCAAAAATTAATTTCTTTTGTTTAAAAGTTCAACTATTTGATTAGGTTTGTTTAAAAATTAATTTATGGTTGCAAAAAATATGCTATTCCTCTCTTTCGATTAAAAAACTTTTTTTCTTGAAAGTTCAACTATTTGGATGGAAACACAATACACTTCGTCGTGAAATTTCAACAATTTAAAACTTTTCAAATGGATTTCAAAATGTTACCAAAATTTATTTTATCAAACAGAATTTCTTCCTATATTTTCTTAAAAAATCTCTCTATTTGCCCTGTTTTGAAAATATTTCTGACTGTTAAATTTGAAATCGTAATAGTTTGAATCATTCTTGATTGATTAACAAAACCGAAAAATGGTAACGTAATTTATTGAAGACTTGTTATGATTTTTGAACCAAAATTACTTTTTGTATGACGTACGATTAATGTAAAGCCATTTACCTGTTTGCTTGGTTAATGTCAACGCTATTAAGCTCATGCTGTTATAATATCACATCGACGACAGGTTCCATATACTGTTACGCTTACATAGAGAAGGCAATTTTAATTAACCGCGCCGCTGTTACATGGTCGATACGCTCAGCGCTTCACAAGACAAAAGAAGAAAGTAAAAGGCAAATTTCCTATACAAAAGGCTTGTTTAACATAATAGGCATTAAATCCCGTCAGAAAGTAATAAACGTTTTATAGTATCAGTTCCAAACATATATTACTTTTAAACTTATCTATGTCTTACAAATTAGTTCTGCTTAATTAAATTATACTATAATATATTGGGCATTGATTAGGGTGGTCTTTGTTTATGAAGATAAAATTTCTTTTTGAAATGTCCTCGAAGTTTTATAAATGTCGGCTATTATTTAACTCTTACCCCAGGCACTTGAAATTTTCCCTCAGATAAAAAAATTCCGACAGAAAAATTTCTAAATGTAACATTTTTCGAAACAGAATTTTTGAAATAAAAAAAATCCTGGATGCAAACTTTACGAAAACATTTTAAATTCACCAATCAAAAATTCAAAGCTAAGCAATTGCCCGAAAGTTGAGAAAATTAACTAACAACTCTATTCAACAGCTTTTTGCCCTTAATGAAAAAATCAAACATGGACTGATGTAAATGTTGTAATTCAAAATTTTTTAGCTGGTAATTTGTAATTTATTAATTTTATGATCAGGAAATTTAAAATATTATGCCTGATTTTTAAATATGGCAATTTTATCTTTAAGAATTTTCAGTTTTTAGCAGTTTAATAATTCGGCGTTTTTATCAAGTTCGCAATTTCATTTTTGAGGTATTTATTGAATCCCACGTTGAAATTTACTTCAGGAATTACACTGACCTCTTGGAAAACTTTGTTAATTTTATATAACCTCTAACTGACCATGAACGTTACACTTTACCTATGGCTTGGGTACGTACCTGAACGTAGAATTTTCCGCTCTATCGATTGCAGATATAAAAAAGGATGTATCCATTAAAAAAAACAAAGTTGACCTTCAACAAGCCATAAAGGTCTACCTCAAGGTCAAAATGAAGATCACCATTGAATTCCTCGTTGAAATTTACTTCAGGAATGGCCTTCACTTTTATAAAAAATATTTTACCTGAGGAAATATCCACTTGTCCCGGGACTTTTTAGACACCCTGTATAAAAATGATTCCTGATACACGTTCGACCACTGAAGTTAAGCAGCGATGGGCTCGTATATATTCGGATAGAGATCGTCGTACTAGATGGAGTGTAATTTATCAGATTTTAAGCTGTTTCCACTCTTATAATAATATTAATAATAATATTGATATTGTTTTATAATAATAACAATTCGAAAATGTAAAAAAAGCGGCAATTTTGCGAATCGTTAATTTTTGTTAACTAGAAATTTCCAAAATTTTGAAAATCGTAGATCCAACAATTAAAGTAATGAATAGCATTTTCTTTAGTTATTAAATAAGAATGATTAGCATTGCAAACAATACATTAAACTGTCGTTAAGGAAATATTTGACAATAAAATTCGAAATTTGGAAAAAATTCAAGAATAGTAAATAGTAATAGTTTAGTAATAGTAAGTAGTTCATTTCAGAAGTTTTTAATCCAATAATTTGAAACTTTGCTAAAAATAGGGCACTGACTTAGCAATCATTAGATGATACCAGAAGTCTAAAATTTTGAAATTCTCCAAGATAGCGGCTACTCGAATTTTCAAAATTGTTTTGCTTTTATACTATGCAACGAAATCGTCCTAAACTTCACCCGAAAATAAGTTTGTTAAATATATATGAGCATTTTTAAAAATAATTACTCGTTCGCTGTCAAGAAACTTTTTTTTTTAATTTTGGACTTCTGGGAATAAAAGAAGCTTTCGAAAGCCAAACTAACTGCTTTCGATATTAAATTTGGAATATATTCATTTTAAAGCTGAACAAATGGGCTAATTTTTCAGAAACTTTAATTTTCCTGTCCATCGCTCACTTTGGGATAAATGATGAGATTTCTATAAAATGTTTTATCATGTTTATTCGAAACATATAGACAATTCAATTTTGCATTCAAATGGTTGGTTCCGCCATTTTGTCATGTTTACTGATTCGAGGTTTTTGAAAATCAAGATATTTGAAGCATTATATAGAGCTTATCTAGTTAGAAGAGACATAAGAAGCCACAGAAACACGATAGCTTGCATGAGAAAATGCATGGACGTGAAAATGTTGCAGTGTTGTGGAATGAACATGTTATTTAAATAAATAACACCAAAATTCTAGATTAATAAAAAAATTCTATAATTTCTTCCTCACATTACTCCCTTCTCCATCAAATAATCATCCTTCTGAAAAATTTTTTGTGGAAAATTTAACTTTGACATTTTTCATTAAAAATTGATCTTTTTTAGTGGTAAATTTGTTTATTTGACCAAAAAATCGTAGTTTTGTGGAAGTTTAATTTTCTTTGTTACAAAATTAATCTGTTTCATAAGACCAGTCTAGTATTTAAGACGAGAATTTTTCTGAAATAGCTTCTGGTTAACTAAAATTAAAATGATTAATTAATGGCATATACTAAAAAGAAAGATAGCTATACGCCTAATTTTTCAGTTGTTCCTAAAGTCCCTTAATTTTTATTATAATTAATATGAGTTTTTGTCGCATAAAAACACGGATAATATTTCATTGTTAAAATAATTAAAAAAATTTTCCCTAAAGGGGCTAACTAGGGTCAAACTTGTTTAAAAAGTAAAAAAATTTCAAACACGTCTAAATACTTACAAAGTAGGTTATAAAATCATTATTTATGTTTTAATCAATTCTCAGTGATATTTGTAAAAGTGCAATTTTTTCGAAATTTTGCAGATCGAGTGGTGAGCACAATATGTATTTTAAATTTTTGACAAGTTTTACCCCGGGATAGAATCTAGGGAAAAATAATAAAACTAATATCGTAATTTAAGAAGTGCTAATAAGGCTTTCTTTTAAAATGTGCTTAAGAACCTAAAAAGTTTTGTATTTATTTCTATAGTTATTCTATTTTCTCAAAAACATTTAAACTTGATGTTAAAAAAATGTATTTTAATCAAATTGACATTTTGCTTTAATCTTGGGCTTATTTGACACAGAATTTTAAAATAAAACTTTATTCATTTTTGAGGCTGCTGATCAGGTCAGGTGATCTTTTAGTGCTGTGATCAGCTAAAAATTGGTTGGGTCAAATTACTGCTTTTATACTCTATCAATCAAAACTTGTAGTTTTTAAAATAAATAATCCCTAATGGGAAAATCTAAATTAGTCTCAAAACATTCTGGTTCCCTACTAGTATAAAAAAAATAAAGAAAGAATAAGGAAAACGTAACAGGTTGATTTTGGTTGACTTTTTCTTTTTCTTCCTCTCCAATGAGCAGAAAAGGAGATTGCTTTTGGAAATCTGTTTTTGAATCGTAAATATTTTTATGCTTAAATTTCTTTCCATTAAATTATTCATAAAAAAGTTGATTTTCTTTTAATTTTAAATAAAGTTTTTAAATAAAGACAAGAAACTTATGATTCGTTCCAATCTGCAAGGTTTACTTATGAACATCTGAAGAGTTCTTTTAATTAGGACGAAATAACTTTTTACCCAATTTCTAGTAATAAATCTTGTTATCTAAATTTTTGTTATAAAAAATTGTTTTAAATATGAGCAATCTTGAAAATTTATAAAATTTTAGCATTACTAACTTTCCTATTAGTAAAATGTTATAATCTAAAAAGATTAGTTTAGAATCAATCACAAATAAAATAAAAATATCGGATAATAATCACGTCACACTTTAAATGTTCTAATCAAGTCGCGGCAACTGTAATTAGTTCGTAAATAAATAAAAGAATAATACGTCATTTTTCCACAGTGTATTTTTTCTAAATATTCACTTACCCACTTAAACTTCTTAACATAGTTTCCGCTTGTACGAAATTGAACACCGTAATCGACCTACCTACGTCTAGTTTCTAAGACCACAAAATGACTTTAACCAGAATTAAGAACAGCCCTTGATAGTTGATACCTTACATCCCGATTAAATAGCTCGTGTCTATTCTCAGGAACATGCCTAAATTTAGTAAAAAATTATAATCCGGAAACAGCTGTGTTCCATAGCTCGAGTCCTCCTTTCTAGATCAATGGGCGAAGGTAAAATGGTGCAGAGAGGCTTGTATAATCAATGAACCAATGTAATTGAATCCTTTCATTTCCTAGAATTGGTCAAATTTCATCACTGGGAATACCTTTATTCATTATTTATAGTTACTACCTTTTTCCAATTTTATGTCAAAAACTAAAATACATTTTCCAGAAACTTAAATATATATATATATATATATATATTTAATTATGGGTAAACCAAGAGAGTTTGAAAACATAAAACGAAGTTAAACATCTAAAACCAGGACATGCGACTTCAATAAATTTTTTTTAAAAATCCAGAATTTTTTAAGAACATATGCAGAAAAGATGAAAACGTTTTAAAATATAAGAAAATAAGATATTTTCGTGATTTCTTTGATTTTAACTTCAGTGCTTCAAAACATCCTTTAAATTTATAGCAGCGTAAATTAATATGGAGAATTATCGGATATTGAATAACAAATATTACACAAAATTAGTGGAAATTATTAATTGTTATTTGGATTCAACGTTGATAAAACGCTTTTGGACTTTACTAAAATGTTAGGATGATAAAAATTAAAAATTTTAGCTTGACAAAAAACTTCTGGCACAGTCTATTAAGTGATTTTTAAAATCCTCAACATTATAATATTGAACTGCACTATTTATTTTTATCCTTTTCAGCTTAATACAAGTAATATCTAAGTTTTTAGGTTGGGACATGTGCGACCTTTAAGAAATTTGGCGAATTTCTATTAATGTTTTTTAAACTATGTCGCAAATTTTAAAATGGTACTGAATCGTGCTATGATATAAACAGTTTACGAAGAATATTTTAGAAAAATTGATTATTCAAATAGGTCACGTAGTGCAATTTTAGGTAAAAAGGGGGATTTTTCATTAAAAATGTGATTAAAATTATTTTTTATTTTTAATTAAATATTTTTTATGTCACTTGGGTATCACGTGAATATTGGAAAAATGTTTTTAAATTCTTCTTGGGGTGTAAATTTTTTTAAATAGCTTTAAAAAATCGACAAAGCGCCTTAGGACTTTCTATCGATAAAAATACACCAGAAAAAAACCAAATATTTTTAAAAAAAGAACTAAAAAATACTCAGATTTGTAGTTTTTAAACGCCATTCTATCAGCAGATATTTTCGATTTGTCATTTTCATCAGTTGGTGTACATTTAAAAAAACAGAGTTTAAAAAAATTGTTTCCCTATGTAAGCTGGAAAGAAATAATTTAAAAACATAAAAATTATTATATGAAAAGCTGTCTTCTATAATATTTCCAGTTCAGAATCCATCTTTCTTTGTTAAATTTTTTTTATTTAGTTGATAATTTAACTATTTACTTAAAAAATCAACTATTAATGTAGGAATTTTGTGGAAAATTGAATTATTATATTGAAAATTTAACTGTTTTAAGGAAAATTTGTCTCTTTAGTTTAAAATTTCAAGAATTTGGTTGCAATCTGTTTTCTTGATTGACCAAAAAAGCTTTTCTGGTACAAACATGAACCAATTTGTTGAAAACTTCCTATTTTTAGCTTAAATTCAACTTTTTAAAATTTAAAATTATAATTTGGTTTAGTTAAAAATTCATATTTTTAGTTAAAAACTCGACTATTTTGAAAGTAAAGTAACTTCTTGTTTAAAATTAAATAGAACTTTTTAAGAGATGTTGTCTTTTTTGGCTGAAATTTAAACCACTTGCTTAAAGTATTTTTATGTTTCTTGAATTAAAAATCTTTTCTTTTAAAAAAATTTAGTATTTTGTTAAAAAATTTGTTTTTTATGGTTTGATTGAACTTTTTTTAATTTAAACTGAAACATATTCAGGTTCAAAATTAAACTACATACTTCGTTAACAGTTGACGTATTTTCTTAAGACTATGGTTGTAAAGTGCTGTTTTTAGCGGAGAATTCTTCTGGTCAGTTCATAATTCTACGATTTTTTTGGAAAATCATTCTGTTTGGTTGAAAATGTAAGTGTTTTGGATAAGGAAAAAATCGCTTGTGCTTCAAAATTAAATTATTTGGTTTCTAGTTAAACTAATTTGTTAAAAATTCATTTTATTACAAAAATGTATTATTTACGTTAAAAATGTACCTTTTTGGCGGAAGTTGTACCTATTTAGTTGGATTTTTTTTTGACTGAGAATTCAACTATTTATTTTGGATTGAAAAGTCAACTATTTTTTAATAAATCTTCATTTTAACATAAAGATTGAACCATTTATTTATCATTTTTTCTTTCTTTACTAAAGAATCTTTTTTGGCAGACAAGTCAACAAGTTTCTTGAAAAATTAGTATTTTTTTGTTAAATTCAGCTGTTTTTTATTTAAAACTGATATTTGTTTGTGTTGAAAAAGAATAATAATGAATACATAAATATATAAATGAGAATTTAATATATAATAATAAAAATAATAATGGATTTAGATGAAAATTTCTTCTTTTTACTAAAAAAAAAAATGTTTTTGATTTGAAAATCGTCGTTAAAAATGCTGTTTCTCACTCGAAATTGTAGAAATTGTACCTGTTATAAAAAAAGGGGGGAAAAGTAAAAATTCGCTTCAAATTCTAGGTGTCGAGAGTTTCAGGCTATTCTTCAAATCAAAAGATGGGGGGATGGGTAAGGGGATAAGGGAAAAAAGGACTGACTGTATTTATTATTATTATTATTATTATTATTATTATTTAAAATGTTGTCACAGGCTTAAGATGGTTACTGTCCAACATGTTGATGGCATTTTTTTCGTTTAGAGTTGGATTTTTATATTTTTAGAATACTTTGCGCGGGGCTGTCCCGGTATATATCATCAGTCATGGACGCGTTTTTATAATGCAATCAAGTGATCTGATAAGAGCAGTTTACCCCCAGCATATTGGACAAAGCCTGGTTTTTACCTCGTCATTGACAGACTAGGTTGCAGTCAAGTGTATGAAGGGGGGACCTATAGCTTAAGGTGGGTTCCGAACCACCAGAACTTTGGTACAGGTACATAGAAAAATGTCCAGAGGTACCGGCTTAGGGATGGAGGTGAAGTCCGAACGTCTAACAAACTGAGCAACCGAGGCTCTTTATTAGTTAGTGGAAGCTTCTAATGTGTCCCCTAAGGGCTTACATTTTTCTTTCACCTTCTTCCTATTCCTTAACACACCTCCCA
>JAAAKG020180538.1:0-52229 GCA_010014905.2 Druon quercuslanigerum
GCCTGTTACATGCTGTAGCCCGACATTTTTGGAAATTAAAATTAAAATTAAACACACTTTTTTGATGTGTATCGCGTGAAGATCCGTTTTAATTTAATTTAATACAGTATCTACAGTCATTTTTCATTTTTTTAAAAATAAATGTCATTTTTCTTGATTAAAAATGCAACTGTTTATTTGAAAATTTGACAATTGTGTTGAAAAATTATACTTTTTGATTGACAATTCTGTTATTTTGTTGAAAATTTACTTTTTGTTTAAAATTTATATTCTGGTGTTGAAAAGTGAACTGTAATCTTCTTTGGATGAAAGTTTAGCTATTTCTTTACGGTTTTTTTAAATCCATCTTTTCAGTTGAAAATTCAACTTTTTTTAAATTTTGTCTTTTTGATTTTAAACTTCACCTTCTTTAGCAGAAACTTCATCTTTCTTGTATAAAAATGCAACTTTTTTTAAAAAATCAAACTATTTTGTTAAAAAAGTCATACTTTTTGGCTAAAAATACTACCGTTTTCTTTAAATTTTGACTATTTCGTAGAAAATGTACTTTTCGTTAAAATTTATATTTTGGTGTTGAAAATTGAACTGAATTTTTTGTATGAAAGTTTAACTTTCAAAAAAATGTCGTTTTTATTAAAAATTTATCTCTTTTAGTACAAATTTTATCTTTCTTGGTTAAAAATGCAACTATTTGTCATAGAGTTTAACTATTTTGTTAAAAATTCATCCGTTTTGGTTGAAAAAATTGATCTATTTGGATGGAAAATTCTATTTTTTTCGTAGAACTTATTTTTTTTTTAAAGAATTCATAATTTAATCTTGGAAAGTCAACTGAACTCTTTTTTTAACCGAAAATTTATCTCTTTGATTTAAAAATTCATCTGTTTTAGTAGAAATTTAATTTCTGTATGGATTAATTTAATTATAAATTATTTATTTTCAACTGAAAATGTAACTTCCTGTTTTTTATGGTAGATATTTATTAGTTGAAAAATATTTTTTTTATAAAAAAAGTAGATTATTTTCTTGGTTTGAAATTTCAGTTTTGCGGGGAAAAAATGCATCAGTTTTGTGAAAAAAAAAATTTTCTGCAGAGAAGGCATACTTTTTGTAGAGAAAATTCCTTTTTTGGCTTGAAGATTCAAAAAAAGAAATACAATTTTATTTGTTTCTTGAGCGAAGAACCTTGATTAATTGAAAATTCGTCTTTTTGTTTTTCACATTTCTTTTTTTATAAATTTCATCTTTTTTCATTGAAATATACACTATAGCACTTTCTTGTTGGTATTTTATTTTTTTATTTTGAAGATTCAACTATTATGTTATTATTATAATATATTATTATAATTACAGTATTTTCTTGAAAAACCATCTTTTATAGTAGAAAAGAAATGTTTTTTTTTTTTTAATAAATCAGTAAATTTGAAAAATGTTATGTGAAATACTGTTTTATTCCGTTCATAAAAGAGAGGGCCTATAATCTATTACGTTATGTACGCAGGGCCCTTAATTTATATCTTGAAAATGTGCCTACAGGTTCATCCGATGTTTCGGGGTTACCATCAGCACGACACCCAGGAGTTCCTCCGGTGTTTCATGGACCAATTGCACGACGAGCTAAAGGAGCACATAGAGGACGACCGGGAGAGTCTTCTTCGATTAAAAGACTTTGGTGAACATTCCGAGGAGGAGGTGGAGGAGGAGGAAATTGAGGGTACGGGCTCGAGCCAATCCGATGCGGAGTATGAGACCTGCGACTCGGGAGTAAGTGAACAGAGCTCGCTGAGCGATGAGGGTGAGCGTGGAACTAAGAGAAGGTACTCCAGGGTCACGCAGTCTGATAAACTCAGGAATAAGTTTACTAACAGGAACAGTAAGAAGAGCACTGTCGATGAGCCATTTCCGCAACAGCAGAGGTCCTCGCAGAACACGCCGACTAAGCACTCGACCAAAAAGCAGATGAAAACAAAGAGCATCATCAGCGAGACCTTTGACGGGAAGCTGCTGAGCAGTGTGGAATGTCTCACGTGTAATAGGATCTCGACCAGGGTGGAAGCCTTCCAGGTGAGAGTTTTCATTCTATTGCTGAATTGAGATCTTTTTCCTTTGGCGAAGTAACATTCATTGTGTCTACCCTATCTGGAAACCCAGGAATGGTCAGGGAGTTATTTTTCTTTCAGGCAGGGAATTTTGTTTGCGAATGTCCTTAATTTTTTGTTATTGTAATTGTAATATAAAATCAGGGGGGCCGCTAGACCGAGAAATGACAGTAAGTTTATTTTTCTACTGGGAATTTACCAATTTTCAGAGGAAAAACATCTGTCCAACTTTGATTTCGATCGTTTTTTAAATAGTTAGTTAAATTGATATCTTTTTCAATTATGATATTCAGTTTAGAATGAGTCATTCAAAATCTTTCCCCTTTAAAAATTTGCATTTTAGATTTTTAACTTTTGAGCGTAAATTTTAATTTAAAGAAATTTAAAATGCATTTTTAAAAATGGAAACAATTAAAAATTAGAAGCGTTTAAATTCGAAGATTGTTTGATAAAAAAAAAATTTAGTTGATCAACTTAAATTGTTTATATAAATTATATTAAATTTTAAAATAACTTAAAAATAATATATTCATAATTGAAGGTTTTTATTAAATTTCTAATATTCTTTCGGTCTCAAATATTCCATTTTTAAATCATTCAATTTGAAATTTTGTAATTAAGTAAAAGAACAATTACTTAATATTTAGAAATATCTGACTGTCCATTTAAAATTGAAATTGTTATATTTGTATGTATAAATCAAAATTGAACACTTATTATTCATAGAAAAAATTCAAGTAAGTTGCAGAGATATTTACAAGTTTTGAAAGAATTCTCAATTAATTAAAAATGTCAAACGTGTACCCTCAAAATGCGACTATTAGTATCAAAATTTATGTGCAAATAGTCCCCGTTCTAATTTAAAACCAAATATAGAAGAATAAAAACATTTCCTAGGCAAATAGAAAATGAATTTATCTTTTAAAAAATTAATTTAAAAAGAGTATTCAAAAAGGTTTAGAAATATTGACAAAATTGTCAAAAATGAATATGGAAGATTTTAAGAAAATTTTTTTAATTTGGCAGGATTAAAAAAAATCGGAAAAATTGAAATAGATTTAAAAGTTGTTTAGAAATTCTGCATTTTTTTATAATAATTTGAAGTTTAAAAAAAATGTAAAACAACAACATGCATGGATGTTTCAAGATTTTGCAGCATTTTAAAGATTTTATAAATATTTCAAATAAAAGTAATTTAACTTTTATTTTAACAAGTGTTTAGTTCCATAAAAAATGTAATCGTTTAATTTTTAACATTTCTAACAAAAATTTACTTAAAATGATATAATTTTTTGAATAATTGGTCAGTTTAGAGCGTTCAAAATGATAACATGGAGTTATATTTTTGGAACTGAATCTGAATCTTTAAGCTCTCTTATTTATAAAAATAAATAACAAATGTTTGTGACAGTGTAACTGCATTTCATTAAAAATTGTTCAGTTGAAAAGTGTTAATAGCTTCCATTTTATACTTCCACTTTGAGTCCTTTAATTTACAGCTCAGATTTAATTGCTTCAAATGGAACAATTTTCAGTTTTAGAATTCGATTTTTTTAATTTCTTTGTTGAAAATTCTTTTTTTAAATAATTTTTTAACTTAAAATTGAACTATTCGTCTTTCATTGTTAGAAACTCAATTCATATTGAAAAATCGTCTTTTTTAGTTGAATTAAACTATTTTTGATTAAAAATTAAAATCTTTTTTGATTGAAATATCAACTACTACATTTTTGTTCCAGAATTCATGAAACCATTTGATTAAAAAAACATATTTTTTTAAGGTTCATTCACTTTAAGTGAAATTTCATCTATTTGGTTGAAAACTGTGCTTTTTCAAGGAAATTCGTTTTTTCCTTGGCTGAAAAATTAATTGTTTTACTGAGGATTTAATTATTATAGTAAAAACTTTACCTATTTTTTTAAAACAAACTTTTTAAAATAATTTTTTAAAAACCAAAAATGTACTTATTCTAGTTGAATATTCTATCACTCTAGTTAAACATTCATATGTAGCTTAAAATTACTTTTTTAATCTAAAATTTAACAATTTAATTTTTATTAGTTGAAAAATCGTCTTTATGGTTTTAAATCTAACAATTCAAGTTAAAGATTCATCATTTTAGTTGAAACACCACTTTCATTGAAAATGTATCTATTAAAAAAACATAGTTTTCTTTTGGTTGAAAATTATTTATTTTTTTTGAGCGAAAATGTAACTAACTATTCCAATTGAATATTCTATCATATTAGTTGCAAATTCCTCTCTCTAGTTGTTTTTTCCAACTGAATATTTAACTATTCAATTTGTTTCTGACCATTTTTTTTAGCTTAAAATTCATGTACATTGTTAAAAATTTGTCTCCTTTGGTAGAAATTAATCTTCTTGGTTAAAATTTAATTGTTTTGGTTTGATAATTTAACTATTCCAGGTAAACATTCATCATTTTAGTTGAAAATCCATATTTTTATTTCAAATTTCAACTATTCTACAAGATTTATAATTTTAGTTATAAATTCATCAACTTGGTTAAAAATGAGTTTTCTCTTAACTGAAAAATAAACTATTCCATTTTTTGTTGAAAATTGATTTTGTTTAGTTCAAAATTCAACTATTTGGTTAAAATTTACCTTTGTAGTGCAAATTTTAACTATTTCTTGAAAAATTCATATATTTTGTTTTATAAAATCATATTTTTTCGTAGAAACTTAATTTGCTTGTTTTAAAATTCATATTTTTTGTTGAAAATTCAAGTATTCCAGTTAAAAATTAATAATCTTATTTAAAGTTTTATCTTCTTGGTTCAAATTTCTACCATTTCAGTTAAATATTCATAATTTTAATTGAAATAAAATTTTTTTTTAACTGAAAATGTAACTATTTCAATGGAAGATTCAGTCATTTTATGTGAAATTGCATCTTTTTATTTAAATATTTAACTATTACATTGAATGATTATTCATTGTAATTTAAAATTAATCTTTTTCGTTTTAAATTCAACTATTCCAGTTGAAGGTTTATAATTTTAGTCATAAATTCATCAATTTAGTTAAAAAATTAATTTTCTTTTAACTGAAAAATAAATTATTTCATTTTTTGATGAAAATTTATTTTTTTTTAGTTCAATTCGGTTGGAAATTCATGTATTTTTTTGAAGAATCGTCTTTTTGGATAACAAATTAATCTTCTTCTTGTAAATGTATCTTTATCGTTGAAAATTTAAGTATTCCAATTGAATATTAATAATTTTATTCGTAAATTTATCTTTTTGGTTGAAAATTAAACTAAGCCAGTTGAATATTCCATCATTTTAGTTAAAAATTCATATTTTTGGTAAAGAATTTAACTATTTCAGTTATAAATTCATCATGATAGTTGAAAATTCATCACTTTGGTTTAAAATTGAACTATTTTGTTAAAAATCCTTTTTTTTTTGTTTAATTTTTTTTCTGACAATTTTAACTATTCCATTTATGGCTAAAAGTTGATATTTTTTAGTTCAAAATTCAATTATTTCGTTGAAAATTCATGTATTGTGTTAAAAAATCGTCTTTTAAGTAGAAAATTATTCTTTTTGTTTAAAAATGCATCTTTTCGTTGAAAATTAATGTATTCCAATTAACTATTCGTCGTTTTATTTAATATTTGATCTTTTCGGTTGAAGATATTTGAATTTACCATATTTTGTTAAAAATTCATCACTTTGATTGATCATTTGTTATTTTTCTTGTGAAAAGTTAATTATTTTAACTACAATTTCACTATCCCATTTATGGTTGAAAACTGATATTTTTTAATGAAAAATTCAACTATTTGTAAATTTAGATTGCTTAATTATGTAATTAATCAATGATGCCTATATATTTAAGAGTATCTTTTAATGTAAGTTGTATGCTTTCTGAATGAAACATATTAATTGCATCCTTAAAAAATGAAGAGAAAGAACATTATTTATTGTAAACTCGCGAAACTGTATAAATATTTTGAGTTCATTGTTTAGAAAAAATGCAAAATATTTCAACGGCTCCATACTCTGAAAAAACCTGAGCTACCTGTAAAACACCCTGGAATTGTCAGGGAATTTTCTCCCAGGATGTGAGTAGACACCCTGAACATTTTTAAATTCCAGGATCTCTCGCTCCCGATTCCAAGCAGGGATCATATCGACATGCTTCACCAAGGTTCTCTAACGCCGCAAAAAGCCGGACCTTGTTCGGACGTAGTCTACGTTACCCATCAATCCAGTTGGCTCGCCTTGGTTTATCAATGGTTTCGTTCCTGGATTTGGCCTCCAGTTGTCAGTCTCCATGACTGTCTATCCGCCTTCTTCAGCGCAGATGAACTCAAAGGCGACAACATGTACAGCTGCGAGAAATGCAACAAGCTGCGCAACGGGATCAAGTTCTCGAAAGTCCTCGAACTCCCGGAAGTGCTCTGCGTTCATCTGAAAAGGTTTCGACATGAGTTGATGTTCAGCTCGAAGATCACAAACTTCGTATCGTTTCCTCTGGAGGGTCTCGACATGAGACCTTATTTGCACAAAGAGTGCATCTCGAAAGTAACAACCTACGACCTGATCTCGGTGATTTGTCATCATGGAACAGCTGGTGGTGGACATTACACCTGCTATGGTCTGAATCCAATCGTCAGGCAGTGGTTCGAATTTGATGACCAGTGTGTTACCCAAGTTCCACCAGAGACTGTCACCAACTGCGAGGCCTATGTCTTATTTTACAAGAAGTCGTCACCCGAAATGCTACAGTTGAGGGACAAGACTGTAGAGCTGATGGAAATCTCGGCGAGGGAGCCCTCGGACCTGAACTTTTTCGTCTCGAAGCAGTGGATCAATAAGTTCAACACCTTCTCGGAACCTGGCCCGATTGACAATTCCGATTTTCTCTGTCCTCATGGTGGCGTCAATCCTGTACGAGCGCAGTTTGTTGATAAAATCAGCATTCCAATTCCTCAGGCTGTTTGGGAGTTTCTGTACAACACGTGAGTTTGGTTTTTTGAACATGAATTTTATAAATACAGGCCTCACAGACCTATTGTACCCTGTATTCAGTGGAGGTCCCTAAATACCTTTTTTCAAGTTTTGGTCTCTGTTGTAACTTTTTTGATGGTAATTCATAGTTTCGGCTTGAAAACGCAACTGTTTTGTAGAAAAGTAGATTACAATATTACAATACAATTCAGTAGATTTCTCCTTTCTTTTGATTGCGAATTCATGTATTATGTTTAAAATTGCACTTTTTTGGTAGAAAGTTCACAATTTGATAGAAAAGTAACTTTTTTTGTTGATCATTCATATTTTTTCGATCTGAAAGTGCACTTGTTTTATAGAAAATTCGTCTTTTTGACTTAAAAATTGAACCATTCAGTATGATTTTTTTTCTTTCTTATTTCAAAAATTTGCTTATTCATTTAAAAAATGATCTTTTTGGTAAAAAAAACATCTCATTTC
Organism: Druon quercuslanigerum; assembly: GCA_010014905.2. Lineage (NCBI taxonomy): Eukaryota > Metazoa > Arthropoda > Insecta > Hymenoptera > Cynipidae > Druon > Druon quercuslanigerum. The sequence goes on from JAAAKG020180538.1 coordinate 7,562, forward strand.
CTTGCTGTTGAAAATTCAACTATTTTTCTAGAAAATTAATCTGATTTAGTTTAATGATTTTTTGGTTGAATTCAACTATGTTTAATTTTAATTAAAAATGTTTTTTTTGTTGATGAAATAATATCAAATATTATATTTTTTGTCGATAATTCGTCTATTGCGGTGAAAAATTAAACTATTTTGGTTGAAAGTTCAACTAGTTCGTTGAAAAATAACGAAAAATTTTGGTGAAAGTTCGTCAATTTTTGTAAAAAAATGTATGTGAAGGGTTCAGCTATTTTGTTGAAAATATGTTTTTTTTCTGGTTGAAATTTGAACTATTTGGTTAGAAATTAAACCACTTTGTTAATCATTCAGTTGATTGGTTGAAGATTCACGTATTGTGTTAAAAATTCCACTATTTTGCTATAAAGTTTAAAATTCTGCTTTTTTCCTTTTAAAATGTATCTCTTTTGATACAAAAATCTCATTTGTTTGTTGTTGAAAATTCAAATATTTTGCTAGAAAATTAATCTGAATTGGTTTAAGGATTTTTTGGTTAAATTCAACGGTGTTTGAATTCAAATTAAAATCTTTTTTTGTTAAAATAATGTCAAATACATATTATATTTTCCTTTGAGAATTCGTCTTTTTTGATTGAATATTAAACTATTTTGGTAGAAAGTCCAACCAGTTCCTTCAAAAATAACTGAAATATTTGTTGAATTCAACTGCGCTTAATTTTAAAGAAAATTATTTTATTGTTCAAATAATAACAACTGCCATATTTTCCATTCATAATTTATATATTTTGTTTGCAAATTCATGTGTTTTGTTAGAATTTCCACTTTTTTGGTAGGTAGATCAGCTTTTTTGGTTAAATTCAACTGTCTTTGATTTCAAATTAAAATCTATTTTGTTTGTATATCAAAGTTCATATTTTTAGTTGAGAATTCATCTATTTTGGTTTTATAATTAGAATATTTTGGTTGAAAGTTCAGCTAGTTCGTTAAAAAAATATCGAAAATGCTTATCGAAATTTCATCTTTTTTTAATCAAAAAATGTTTTCTTGAATAAAAAATTTAAATATGTTGGTAAAAAATGCAACTATTAGATTGAAAATTAAATTTTTTATTGGAAATTTAACTGTTTTGGGGAAATTTCTTTTTGTTTTGAAACTGGTAGAAAATTCATATAATTGGTTGAAAATGAACTTTTTTCGAAAATTAATATTTTCGGTATGAAATTCAATCATTTAGTTAAAAATTCATATATTTTGCTAAAAATTTAACTACTTGGTAGAAATTTCAAACATTTTGGTTTGAAAGTAACGTTTTTGTTAAAAATCCATTCTTTTGACTTGAAAATTCAACTCTTTTGCTCAAAAGTTTTATTTCGGTTTGAAAATTCATTTCTTCCGATATAAAAAATTCATATTTTCAGGTTAAGAATACAACTGTTTGGTTAAAAAATTGACTGGCAAATCCGTTTTGGTTAGAAAATCAACTCTTCTGTTAAAAATTCATCTTTTGGGTTGAAAATTTAACAAGACTTTTAAAGAGTCATATATTTTGTTAAAAATGCAATATTCTTGCTTGAAATGCTAGAATTGAATACGTTAGTCATGATATCTTGAAATTTAATATGAGAAGTAATTTTTAATGTCTGATAGCAAAAAATAAGTCTACAAAATTGTATTCCAAATATATAGTGTTGTTCTATTGCCGAAATATATTGTGTATATTTTGTTTACTTCAGCTAATGCCTATTTCTTTGTTAAATTAAGTTTGTATGTATTATCATCTCAGTTATTTTGATTCTTAAATCATAAAATTAATGAAGTGAAAAAAAAACTTTTCAGGTAATTTATAGTTAATTCATCTTGTTACTGTAACTAATTATTTTAAAAAAAGTAACCTACCCATCACTGGTCTTTATATTTTATCCCATAGGAACTGTGAGGCCTGCAAATATCTTATTAACAATTACAGACGGTACTGAAGGCAAAAAATGTTTTTTTATGAATAATAGGTTTGGCGGAGGTCCGGCATGCACGCATCTTTATGAATGTCCGATATGCGAGGAAAAGTACGAGTCATTACAAAAAAGGCGGCTCTACGAGATGGAGATGTTTCACAGGTTAAATCATAATTCCGATAATCCAACTGCCATTTATGCCCTTTCTATGGCCTGGTTAAGACAATGGCAGAGTTTTGTGAGGGGAAAGGAAATCCAGTCTCCAGGACCGATCGACAACAGCTCGATTGCCGTCAACAAGAATGGGCAGCTTGTTTTGAAGCTTGGTAAGTATATTTTAATAATAATTTGGCTCTAAATAAATAAAATAAATAAAATAAACAAAATAAATTAAATACAAAAATTTCTTTGACCTGGAAACTCCCGGGAAAGTCCTTGAGTTTTGGTCATCGCTCTGGAATTTTAATTCCCTTTAAACAGATAGGGTTTTGAACTTGTTTTTGTTTTTCATTTGATTTTCATTTTTTTTTTTTTTTGAAAGTGGAAAAATAAACTCTTTTAAAATAGGTTATTTATTTTATCATTGTGGAAATTGACGAAGGTAAAATTGGTTAGAAATTTAAATATTGGGTTTAAAATTCATCTTTGTAAACAGAGAATCCAGTATTTGATTAAAAATTAAACCACATATTTTGTTGAAAATTCAAATATTTTGTCATATCTGTAATTTTTTTTGAGATTCATTTTTTTGTATGAAATATCAACTATTATTTTTTCTTTAGGAATTCATATTTTTGTTGAAAAGGCAACTTATTGTGTTGCAAATTCGACTATTTTGGTTTAAAGTTTAATATTTTTTGTTTCCAAATTTTGTTCAAAAATTGTATTTTTTGGTAGAAAATTTATTTTCTTCGTTGGAAATTCATCGTGTTTTTTTTAAAGAAATTATTCTTGTGAGTTAAAAATTCAACTATTTGGGTAAAACTCAACTATTTTGTTGAAATTTTAATTATTTTGTTGAAATTAATTTGTTTGGTATGAAATATCACCTATTACATTTTTCGTTAAGAAAACATCTTTTTGTCGAAGAATTCAACTATTATCCATTAAAGTTTAGTTTTTATTAATGTTACATATTTAAATATTAGGTTAAATATTCATTTTTGCAGATAAAAAAATTCCATTATTTGATGAAAAATTAAGGCAGATATTTTGTTGAAAGTTAAATTTTTTTTTTATTTAATGTTCTGTTGTGATTCATTTTTTATAAATGAAATATCAATGATTATATTTTTTTTAAGAATTAATATTGTTATTAGAAAAACAGCTTTCCTTGTTGAAAGTTCGACTATTTTTGTTGAAGTTTAATATTTTTCATGTGCAAATTTGGTTACAAATTGCATCTATTCGTGTTACAATTTGCGACTATTTTTGGTTGAATTTAAGTGTTTTTGTTTCAAAATTTTGATTAAAAAAATGGTGTTTTTTGGTAGACAATTGATTTTCTTAGTTGAAAATTCGACGGTTTGTTTGAGAATTCATCGTGTGTCTTAAAAATCAATTATTTGGATAAAAAATCAACCATCTATTTGGAAAGAAAGTTAATTTTGGATTGAATATTCCTTATTTTTCGTTAAAAATGGTCAAAAATTCACCTTTGTAGGTTGAAAATTCAACAATTTCGAATATCGACATCTGCTTTGTGTTTGGGAGATTGCACCTAATTAGAAAGTTGATTTCAAATTTCATTAAACTCTTGATTAGGAATACGAAATCAAAATGACAAAGATGAAAATGGTATACAGTGGGAAAAAGTAAACAATTTTCTGCACAAATTAGTCCGGAACTTACAATTTTTATTCCATTTTGAATTTAACTGTGTATTTTTTTTAATATCAGTCTTTTTTTAAACTAGTTTGTTTTTTGAAGTGAAAATGTAACTACTCAAATTGAAAAAACCATAATTTTATTTAAAAATTCATCGTTTTGCTTTAGTTGAAAATGTAATTAATTTTTCGAATAAATGATTTTTTGGTTAGAAATGAACTTTTTTTACTCAAAATTCAATTATTTTAGCTTAAAATTTATCGTATAAATTAAGAATTCGTCCATTTAGTTAAACACGTAACAATTTTGATAAACTATCGTATTTTTCGTATAAATTAATCTTCTCCCTAGAATGTTAATCTTGTTGGTTGACAAGTCATCTTTTTAATTTGATTGGAAATGTAACTATTTTGTTCTAATATATTATTTTTTTGGTTAAAAATTAAGTTTTTTTAAACAAAATTTAAGTATTAGACTCGAAAACTCATCACATATGTTGAAAATCTTACTATTTGGCAGAAAATTCGTATTTTTTGTAGAAAATTAATCTTTTTGGTTGAGAATTTAACTACTTGGTTATAAGTTGAACTACATTTATATAAATTTATTTTCTTTAAGAATTCGTCAAATTACTGCTTGGTTAATAGTTAAAACACATTGTTAAAAATTTCCCTTTTTGGTTAAGGATTTGTAATTTTTTAAAATAATTTTTTGTTTCATCTGAAAATGTAACTATTTAAATAGAATATCTCATCATTTTAGTTGGAAATTCATTTTTTGCTTTGGTTGAAAATGTAACTATTTTGTTCCAATATATTATTTTTTTGGTTAAAAATTAAGGTTTTTTTATACAAAATTTAGGTATTATAGTTGAAAACTCATCAAATAAGTTGAAAATGTAACTGTTTGGTTAAAAATACCTTTTTGTTGGTAGAATATTCATCCTTTTGGTTCAGAATTCAAAAACTTGGTTGAAAGTTGAAATACATTGTTCAAAATTCCCTTTTTTGGTTGAGGCTTTATCATTTTTTAAATTATTATTTTTTTTTATTGAATATTTCCTGATTTTAGTTGAAAATTCAACTCTAAGGTTAAAAATTAATTTTTTTAAATGAATATTTAAATAATCGCTGGTATATTGACGTGTTTTCTCTTGAGTAGGAAAAAAAACAAACCAAAAACACGTCAATATGCCAAGTAATTGTTATAAATTTCAATAAGATTTAATAAAACTCACTGATGAGGGCCACCATTGTGTGTCGAAACGTTTGAAACAACTTAATTAGTTTCAATTCTCCTGACCCTAAAGCCAACAACTTACATCAACAATTTCTACGAAAATTTAAATATTTAATTCTTGGTATACAAGCTATTTTTTTTGTTTGTTAAAAATTCGTGTATTTTAATGAAAATTCGTCTTTTTTGTAGAAATTAGTCCTATGGGTTAAACATTCATTTTTGTTTTGTTTTTGTTTAACAAGTTACTTTTAAAAATAGTAACAAAGTTAACCTACATGTTAGAAATAACGTAACCATCCTTAAGGGACATTAGAAATTGGTGGGAAATTTTTTCCGTTGGTACCAACTCTTTTCTTTTCATTCCCAGGTTCGGATTACGGACAAATTCCAGAAGAACTGTGGCAGTTCTTCCTTGGGACTTACGGCGGTGGTCCGGAATTAATGCTGCATTGTCAGCGTCCAGTTCCCCAACCAGCGTCAGCTCATGAGTTTGTGGACTCAGCCCTAAAGCGGTCCGAGGCTAAATCTAACAAAGTGAACGTGACGAAAAGCGCCGAGACAATTTCCCAACAAGACAGTGCAATTGAAAGTTTAGCTTCCGAGAATGATTTTCATCAGTGGCTTCGAGACGCATCTGCCAAGCCCTTGTAAAACAGAAGAGCCTAGTCTCTTTCTCCGGTTTTTAGTCTCAACAAACTGGAGATGCAAGCAATCTTATTGGACAAAAATCGAAGCTAAAGTCTCGAATTGATTTCGGAAATTTGTTGTCTCGGATATGAAAAGTGTTCTATCCAGTAGAAATGATGTAGGAAATTTGTACAAAGTTCCAGCGAAGATTTCTATTTTGTGGGTGTCTTATTTTGTCTTTTCGTGCAAGATTAAAGTTTCTGACTATCTGTGATGGGTTTAGGTAAATTAACGAAATTTTCGTTTTCTTCTCTTCTAAGAAGTGCGTTTTTTTTTGTACAAAGGTTATTCTGAATCATTGGCATTTAAGAGTTTGCTGATTGAAAGAAAAAAGGGAAACTCAAGACTGACGATTCGCAATTGAATTCATTTAGTAGCATTTCTTTAATTTTATTCCTTATGAAAAAAAATATACAAAGGAAATAAAAATGCCAAAACTATTGATTAAGATGGTTCGTTTAATTGAAAGAACGAATCACCAAGAATCTGCATTTGGAGTTAATTCTCTGATTAATTCTAAATAAAATTGCACGTGTAAAATAAAAGAGAGAAAATTCAATGGGAATTGATTCCTTTTGTGATTTTTGGTAAGAAGAATATCATTCCTTCGTGCTATTGTCGTTAATTAAATTTTACTTAAGTTGTAAATGTGTATTCTATTTATCTGTTGGAGTAAATAATTATTTACTTAAGTTATAAACTTAAGTTTCGCGTATTATATTATAATCTTCCTGAAAAAAATATTTTCTGATCTTGTTGACCCACGATGTTATTATTTTTTTTTAAATTTTATGATAGGACGTGGAATCTAATTGATAAAAATTAGTTTTCAATTCTGAACATAGCCATTTTTCTATCGTCTTTTTAAATATTTTATTCCAATTTTAGGGGAGACTAATTGGATATTTAGACATGGGACTAGAGGAAAAAATTAAAAATAAATTGTAAAATATTTACAAGGTGAAAGCGAAGTGTAAGATAGTTAGATAATAAATAAAATGGTTTCTTTATTTATTAAGATAAATATCGTCTTTTATTTCAGAATCATATGTAGCCTCTATTTTGTGAATCCAAGATGGCGGTAACTCCTCAGCTAAGACTAAGGGAGTTCTAAATTTTATTATTTGGTTAAAAAATGAACAATTTACATTATTTTTGGTTGAAAATTCAACTTTTTTGTTAAAAATTGGTATTTTTGGGTTAAAAATACAACTCTTCTCGTACAACATTACCATTTTGTTAAAAATTAATATTTTGTTACTAATAAGTCAACTGAAACCTTTTTTAGATGAAAACTATTTTTTCTGAAAATTTGTCTACATGATTTAAAAGTATATATTTGAATGGAACTGTTTTATTAAAAATAAATCCTTTTTGGTTGCAAAAATGCAAAAATTCATCTTTTTAGATTGAAAATTCAATTTGTCTCGTAGACACTTATTTTTTGTTAAAAACATTTAATATTTTGGTCTTCAAAAGTCAACTGGATTTTATTTGCATGAGAATTCAACTAATTTTTTGAAATTTTTTTTGTTGAAAACAAAAATGCAACAATTTGGCAGAGAATTCAACTATTTTATTAAAAAGGAATTTTTTTTCTTCGAAAAAATTCGTTTTTTTTTTAATTTGAAAATTCAATTTATCTCGTAGAAATTTATTTTTTGTTAAAAAATTTCATATTTGGATTTTCAAAAGTCAAATGGAATCTTTTTTGGATGAAAATTCAACTTTTTTTGTAATTAAAAATGCATCTATTTTAAGAGTAATTTTGATCCTTTTTGGATGAAAATGCAACCGATTGGTAGAGAACGCAACTATTTTATTAAAAAAGATTCCTTTTTGGTTGAAAGAATTTTAGTTTTTTTAAATCATGAATTCGATTTATCTCGTAGAAATTTATTTTTTGTTGAAAAATGTCATATTTTGATTTTCAAAATCAAGTAAAATATTTTTTGGATGAAAATTCAACTATTTAAAAAAATTTTTTCTGTAAATAAAAAATTATTTATTTTAGGAGAAATTTCATCTTTTTTTGATAAAAATGCATCCTTTTTGGTTGAATTTTTTTTTAAATTTAAAATTCAATTTATCTCATAGAAATTTATTTTTTGTTCAAAAATTTCTTATTTTGATTTCCAAAAGTCAACTATAATCTTTTTTGCATAAAAATTCAACTTTTTTTTTGAATTTTTTTTTGCAAACAAAAGTGCAACTGTTTGGTAGAGAATTCAACTATTTTATTAAAAATGAATCCTTTTTGGTTGAAAAAATTCGTGTTTTTTTAAATTGAAAATTCCATTTATCTCGTAGAAATTTATTTTTTGTAACAAAATTTCATATTTTGATTTTCAAAAGTCAAATGGAATCTTTTTTGGATGAACATTCACCTATTTTTTTAAATTTTTGTTTGTAAATAAAAAATCATCTATTTTAGGAGAAATGTTATCTTTTTTGATAAAGATGCAACTATTTGGTAGAGAATTAATCGTTTTTGGTTGAAAAAATTCGTGTTTTTAGATTGAAAATTAAAGTTTTTTCGTACAAACTTTTTTTCTTGTTTAAAAATTCATAGAATGGTCATTTAAAGGCAACTGAAATATTTTTTTACAGAAAATTCAACTATTTTTTGAAATTTTTTTATTTTTTATTTAGAAAGTAATCTATTTTAGTACAATTTTTAATGAAAATTCCACTTTTGGTTAGAATGATTGAAAGTTTAAGTATTTTGTTAATAGCATGGATAATGTGTAATAGAGTATGGAGAGGAGAGGGTTGGCGAGAGTTAGAGAAAGAAGCAGTAGTGATACCAATAGTGCAGAAAGGCAAAGGAGAGGAGGTTAAATATTATAGGGGTGTGACGCTGATGCCAACACTGTATAAACTATATGTAACTGTTTTGTCGGAGAGATTGAAGAAAGAAGTTGAGGAAAAAAGAGCCACCGAATCAGACAGGGTTTAGAAAAGGAATGGGAGAAATGGGCAACATACCATATATGTTCTGAATTGTCTAGTAAATAAGAGGATTAAAATGGGAAAAGGGGCAATGATAGCAATGTTCGTGGACTTGAAGGCGGCGTTTGACTCATTAGACCGAGGCGAAGGTAAAGGTGGTAAAAAGGAGTCAGGGTAATGGTAAGAGAGCATGTAAGAGATAGTTTCTGGTTGGTGAGAGGAGTGAGACAAGGATGTCCTCTGAGCCCAATTTTATTTGATATATAAATATTAGACTTGGAAGAAGAGATAAGGAGAAAGGGGTGGAGAGGAGTTAGGATAGGGAAAGAAAAGATATATACACTGGACTACGCAGACGACATAGTGCTGATGGCAGAGGATATGAAGAAGGGATGGCGGGCTTGACTACAGGATTAGAGAAATACATAGATGGGAAAAAGCTGAATTTAAATGTAGAAAAGACAAAGATAATCAGGTTTAGAAAAGGAAGGGGAGGAAAGAAAGAATGAACGGGGAGATGAAAGGGAATAAAGTCAGAAGAGGTAAAAGAGCTTAACTATTTGGGATATATCTTGCAAATGAATGGAGATCATAGAGCTCATATAATGGAAAGGAGACGAAGCTGGTGGAGGGAAAGGGAGGGGAGTTGACGAGAAAGTGTTTGATGGGTGTGGAAGAGATGAGAGGGAGGGCGATAGAATTAACGAGATGGGATGAAGAAAGGAGCGAGGTCTTTAATACTAGAGACATAGAAGACGGGACTGGAGTAAACTATGAGGAATTGGAAAAAAGGAGAGGGAAAGACAATTAATAGAATAAATTATTTTAATTAATAAATAAATTAATGATAAAAAAGGAAGATTTACTAAAGTATTTAGAAAAGGTGTGGAGAGAGAGAAGGTGGAATATATGAATGAGAGGAGGAAGCATAGGAACACGTATGGGAAGGATGTAGGAGAGGAATCGAAGATAAAGGAAGCTGGCAAGAGAATGTGGTTAAGATTCTCGGGGAGGACAGATTAGGAGAAGAATGGATAAACGAGTTGGAGGGTGCTAGAGGAGCGAATGAGAGTGAATAAAAGAGTGCGTGTGAAAAAATTGTAAATTGGAGGACAAAAAATAGTGAAAGAATAAGGAAACGGAAGTCGCTTAGATTAAAAGCGTTAAGATTGTAAGTAATGGATATGTAATAGTATTAGTAGACTAAGATGCGTTTGCGTTCTCATTCTCTCTCTCTCGCTTGCACTCTCGCTCTCGATCGCTCACTCGTATGCTAAGAAGTTCTAAATTGCGCTGTCGCAGGAAATACAGATAAGGAAATAGATGTAAGACTTTATGTAAATATAATTGTAAATATTAAGGATAATATTTTTTTATTTTTTTTTGTTTCTGTTTAATATGTAAGAGAAAAGATTGTAAGGAATAAAGAACTACTTGGGTAAAAGTCGAACTGTAGATGTAACTTCCATTTTTTAAGATTGATATTTTTTAGTTGAAAATTCTCCCTTTTCAGTAAAAATACTAATTTTCTTGGTTAAAAATTTCATTTTTATTGGGTAAAAAGGCATCAGTATCGTAAAAAAATAATTTTTTGCAGAAAAGTCATATTTTTTGTTTAAAAATTCAATTTTTTAAGAAAAAATTCGTCTTTTGGCTTGAAGGTTCAACAATTTAGATACAATTTTATTTATTTCTTAAGTTAAAAATTTTTATTTGTTGAAAATTCCTCTTTTTAGTTTTAAAATGTGTTTATTTTTTGGTATAAATATGATATTTTTTGATTGAAATATAAACTCTGCCACTTTTTGTTGGAAATTTATCTTTTTAGTTTGAAAATTCAACTATTATGTAAAAAATTTAACTATTTTATACATAATTCAAGTCTAGTAGAAAAGACATTTGTTGGTTTAAAATAAATTAATAAATTTGAGCATTTTAAGTTTGTATCTGAAATTCTGTTTTATTCTGTTTATAAAAGATTCGATGCTAAACGTATTACAAAATTAACATGCTGGCATTTGAATTTTAATGATCAGGGGACATTAAAAATTCTGGAAACTAAAAATTCTGGAAACTAGAAATTGTGTACAGAGAGGGAGAGTTAAGGTTGGTTACAGGGGCATATTATCTGCTGCGTAATTTAAGTACGGTCTCTAATCCACCTCACAGTTTTTGTTGAAAATAAAACCGAAGTTTTTTTAACTAAAGAGAATTATTTTTTTAAATTAAAGTAAGGAGAATGAATAAGTAAAATGTAGTTAAAATTGGCGATATATATTTCTTCATTTTTGTAATATGGAAGCCCCTTACATATATCTGTAACGCATATTCTATTCAACTGTAATATAACATTCAGAATTGATTTCGAGACGCTATCAAACACATTACTTGGCATGAAGCTGGAAGACATTCAAGTCGTTTCGAAAATTCTAAATTTTCGGATAATCAGTATTTTACATCCCTTCTATTTTTTATCCTTATATTTATCTCATCTGTTCAACATCTCCATAGAAATTATTCTCCCCTCACAGCAATATGATATCTCATTTATCTTCCGGGTTGTCCCAAGGACATAAATATCATAAAATGGGATATTCCAGGATTTCCTATTGCTGTGAGGGTCTCCAATATCAACAGAAAAATTATTTTCGTTTCTATTGCTCAGAGGTACATCAGTTTTAAATACGACTATTACACATTCATAAAATGAATGTACTTGAAGTTCTAAAAAGAAAAATCGTTTCTAAATTCTCGACATTTCAAAATTCTCAAAGATATGTTTAGATCCTCCTTCTTCCCAATGCAAAGTTGTATAAAAAGCGTACGACTGACAATAATTTTGACAAATAATGTTAAATCTAAAAACAATCGACTAACGAGTATACAGGTATTTGAAATTCATCTAAATCTTACGAAAAAAAACACTAAATATTTTTTTCCATGCACAGTATCTTTCAATCTTTTTTCCTTATTTATTAAGATAGATTTATTTAGATATGTACTTATATAGCATCTGACGTGTATATCGTAACATTACAGTATAATATATATTTTTTTCGTTCTGGAAGACATCATTGGAAGACGCGGACTTTACAATAATTAACTTAACACCAGTGCGGAAAGTCCTGGGTTTTTTTTATTGACATCAATTTTTGAAACAAGAAATAATCCAAAATCATTGAATTATTTATTAATATTGATATAGTGGAGCAATCCGCACTTTATAATAACTATACAAGCTAATTTTCTTAGCCTTGATACGAGATCTAAATTATTTTGTATTGTCTGAATGTAAACTTTGGAAGACATTCGATATTAATTAAACTACTTAGTCGTACTCAATTGTACATAATTGTTTTTCATGATATTTATAATATTTATATACGCCAGCAGATCGCGAGAAAAACCTCTAGAAAATCCGTGACCCTCTTTGAAATCCTCCCATTAAAAAAAGCAATTGCAACGATTATTGTCTCCGTCGAAAATCGAGGGCTGTAATATTTTCCCTTTTTCTCACATTTTCTTGGCACTTTCTTTCCTTCGCAATTTTCTTTCCTCGCTGGATCTGGACGATCAACTCTGACATAAAAATTGTGAGGTCTTCAATACAATTATAAAATCCAGAACCTACGTAACAATAGTTAACTTGTACAATTTCTTGTTGTTTCTCTGTTTTGTTCTAACAGTGGAAGACATTGATCCTTAAAATTAAATGTATTGATATTGTCACGTTCACCCCTCTTTAAATATTCTATACACTCTGAGTTCTCTAAAAGAATCTGTAATTTCGTGAAACAGCCCTTCCAATCCATTTATTACGAGACGGATGAATGTTATTTCAGACCCTGATTTTTACTTTTCACATAATTAAATTTATGCCATGGCGTGAATTACGATCCACTTTAAACATCTCGTAAATTTGGATTTTGTAGATTTTTATTACAAAAAGAAAACGCGAAGTGGACCAGCTGGTATATCAAACAGCCATCTTGGATATGACACGCAAGATGTCGGCGATCCCTTCCGTCAGCTGATCAACCACAAATTTTCTAGTCAACATTTTCATCGAAAAAAAACTTTAAACGGTGCTAAATTAATTTCTCAGTCCCTTTAAAATGGTAGTCCGATCTCAAAAGCTTCGATCAGAGCACTTCCTGAATCATAAACCCCGATTACCCCGAAAAGAACCCCCAAAAAGATAACAAAACAGTCGTAGGCTGCTGTGCCCATGTCCATCGAATTTCTCTTAAGTTTTAAATGAAAGTAGCAGGGCCAAATGAAGGACAACATCGTGCCTGTAAATGAGCCAATAAAGCCCATTAAAATACCAAAATGAGGGATGAAAACAGCCATAAGAATCGTGAACAGGATGACACCGATCCTCCAGGCCAAACCCCAAACCTTCAGTTCTCGATCGACGGTCCAAATCGTCGGGAAAATAGTTTTGGGCCTACCTCTGAAGAAGGCTCGTTCCAGCAACTCACAGGCTGCATAATAGGGCAGAGGATATGAAAGAATAGCCTTAAGAACGAGGCAGGTGTTAACCAGACCCTTGAAGCCACTTGAGTGAAGGTTGTTCGTGATTTCCTGCTGCGTATCGTCCTAAAATTATTTGATCAGCCCATATAATTCTATTGATATTATTTTATTTAGTGAAACTAGATTTTTGCTAGTTATTGAATACTATAAAAATAAAAAATGGGATTTTATCTTCAAAAGGGCGGGTTTTATGAGGAAATGAAAATCTGAGGTGGATCAGCTAATTTAGTGAACTTCTGCCATTTTGGAAGATAAGTAGCTTATCCACCTGACACTTTCTTTACCTGAATTTAAATAAATACCTGGAAGGTCAAGAAGCAGATCCATCCAAAAAGAGATTTAAAAGCAGCAGCAGCGATGTGACTCCAATTCAGCATCCACTCGAATTTGGACCGGTCGATTAAGTTGCCTTCCAAAGTTGGTAGGAAAATTTGAGAAGTATAACTGAAGACAATAACTCCCAGGGAAATTGGGAATTTCTTCATATCGATGCTCCACCTTACCTTCGACCATCCCCAGTCACTAATTTCCAACAGACAATAACCCACGATAATTGCATTAATAAACAAGTGGGATATGGTGCACCAAAAACTCAAAGTTGAAACGTGGTGCAAAGATTTTAAAAATCCCAGGGGGATAAGGAAAATCCCTATGAGCATCATCCAGCTTCTCGTATCCAAAGCCCCTTCCTGAAAAGTTCCAACCATCAAGTCCCCGCAAACGACGACATAGAGGATGCAGGTCATCAAAAGTTCGATAATTTGGGCAATATTAACTGCTCTCGCACCCCAACGGGGACCAAAACACTCTTTTGCTATTGCCACATAGGAGTCTCGAACCCTAACTCGTTGGCCTGTTGCCGTGTCCAATTCATAGAGACACTCTACCAAGATTTTACCTGAAAAAGAGCGATTTTGATTCATTTCAATTTTTCATAATATATTTGAATTTGTGCCATTGCCTAGATTCTTTTAATGTAAAATTTTTTCTTATATCTCAAGCAGTTTAGATTTAAGAAAGAATTAAAAACTCGAGGTGGCTCAAGTTCTAGAGAAAGCATGTGCCATATTGGATTTTGTACTACTAGGTCTTACCAATTGGGATAGTTTGTAATCGAGTCTGAAAATTGCTTTTATTTTAAATAGGTCTATTTTTGCAAGCGAAAGAAATTTTTATTTGATCGAACCTCAGCTGTCATCTTTAATTTTGTGGGCACTCACCAGTGTAGCAACAGATGTGGGCTATTCCTACCATGGCTGCGATTGCCCAATAACCGCCGCGAAGTACGGCAAATGGAAGGGAAACAATGAACATTCCCTGGAAGATAGAAGTTCATAGTATTTTGTGAATAGATAAATAAATTCATTATTAAAAATAAAAAATATATATTATTTTTCGCTAACCTGTATGGCATTGGTTACATTGTATGCAGCCTGCCATTCATTGATCTTCACCCCCGAACCACCAAACTCACCACCACCACCTTCGTCATAATCGCTGAAACCTCCGCTACTGGCACTTCCGGTTCTAACTTTCTCACTGCAAGATAAATTCAAAAATCTAATTATTATATTTTTATGATAGTTGACACTGTAGGAGTGTAGGGTACAATAATTCCACCAAGAATCAGAAATTTATCAAGCTTTTAAATTACCCGCTTCTTTGGTAACTGAAGGAGTCCTCGGCGATGCCTTGCTCTCCAAAAGCTTCTTCGCCATTCATAGTGGTCATTTCCGTGTTGTCACCCTCGTTAAAAGACCGGAAGTTACCTGAAGGTTCCTGTGGTTGGCCTCCACCCCTAGCCCCGCGAATTATTTCCATACATGGACTATTTTCAGGCCATTTTGCCTTTATTGTCTCCCATGCAACATTCATTGTTGCAGTCATTGAAGGAACGAAGACTCCTCGAAAGTAAGCCATTTTGAATCTAGAAAGTTTTCAATATCATGTTTTAACATTTTTGGTAATAGTTTCTAAGGACTTAGATTCGAGCCATTGATAAGATTTCAATAGAATTTAAAGTATTCTTTAAGGACGTTATTGCAACTTTTGATATGAAAAAGAAAATTTCAAGTGGGAGCTTCCGCCATTTTGGATTGTGGAATCCCAAAAATTAAGATGAATTATCACAATATTGTTTTAATATGAAATTGTAAATCTTCTTTATAGCATATTCAACGGGTTACATTGGTTCTTCACTCAGTGTAAAAATTTTAAAAAAAATTTGTGTTATTCTAAAACAAAAAATAGTAAAAAAACAAGCGTCTTAATACCCTGTGCAGTTTTTCAACTCTTTTGGAATTTTTTCGACTTTTTTTTTTGTTTTGTGATTTTTATCTTTTTTTCTTTAACTTTCAGCATTACAAACAAAAATGCTGATATCGAGTGAATAACTGATTCAGACTAGTGAAGTATGCTATTAGTGTGATTTTTGTTGAAATAAAAGAGTTAATTAAATAAAATGATATATGCAATAATTATTATATTAAATTTGCATAAAATTAAGTTTATTAATTTTTGAAAATGTTCATGTAATAATAAATTTTAATAAAAATACTAATTATAATAATGTGATTTTAATGACGAGAATAATGACGCTAATTATGAGCGTCATTGATTAATTTTTGTAAAAATAATGTCAGAAACGAAATAAAATTCAATAATTCCCAATCAAAAATGGCCTTCGCCTTTCAAGAAATTGAAAGAATCCGTTAAGGAAGAAAACTATTATAAAAATTGAAATTTAATTACCAGATAGCTTGTTGACTTTTCAGGTGGGTATTTCTGATTTTTCTTAAAATCCACTTAATTGCTCGTTGTTTCGCGTAAAGTGCTAGAAACTGAAGATGTGAGTTGAGGCACTTGCGCGAATGAACTTCATGGGACGATAGAATTGAAAATAATGGATGAGATATTTTAATATTAAATACACTTGGCGAGTCTAACTATAAACGTGGCCTAAATAATGTCATGGTTGTCTAATTACTACGGTAAGTTATCCAAATCGGCAAATTTTAATCGCGGCATTGACTGGGGTGGGTGGTGGTTTCAGGGGTTGAGATCAGAATGGCCAGCATCCCTCGAGCGCCGATCAATGCGTCGACCCACGAGAGATCCTTCTCATTCTGCCCTTGCGCATTTCTTCTCATTCTTCCTCCGCCTCCCAAAACGCATGCGTGTTTTTTCAATTCAAATATACAAATTGTATGTCACTGTCAATGACGATTAGTGATTGGCACTTCCAATTAAACCAAAATTTTAAAGAAAATGAGCAGAGGGTTCTTGCAATATAAATATGTTTACCTTTCATTTATAAGCTCTGGGAAAACAAGACTTCTATTTGCTTAAAATTAGGAAGCACAATAATTATTTAGCATTGGGTTTGTATACAAGTAAATAATGGAAAAAGAGTGTACTTTTTTAAGAGTCTTACCTTTTTTGAAAAAATTTTTAATAACGTGGAAGGTATGAATTGATCCAGACTCTGTATGCAGGATACATTAAATTGGTGAAAACGTCTCTTCAGCCCATGAGAGAACACTAAGCAGTTGACCATTCACAACCAAAGATCCACAAGAATCTCCCTCAGCACAATTTTTTTCTCTATTTTCATCAAGAGTGCACATATTTCTATTTGTCAAATTCGCATGCTGATAGAAAGTTCGACACAATTTCATACTGATTACAGGCACAGTGATTGATCTTAATATGAAAGGATATTCCATTCTCTCCCTAAAATTAAGGACATAGGAATTTAAGGACATAAGATATTTTTCAAAAAATGTGTGTACGTGATCTTACTCTCTTATTCGATGACACCCCCAGCCACTAAGGCACGACTATTTGGTGGTAAATGTCCATTGCAGGTTGGTATTCTTCGGTTCCTCGATGTTTCAAAATTAATAGGTGGAGAAATAACAAGCAAAGCAAGATCATTATCATTATTATTATTATCATTATTATTATTATTATTATTATTATTATTATTATTATTATTATCATTCATTATCATTTGATAACTGATGCTGCTCATATTGCGGGTGTATGATTTTCCTTATGATTTTGTGGCGAAAGCCACGATCAGAAATTGCCGATATAGACAAAATTCTTTAGGTTCCAATATCCTCAGAAACGCAATGTGCGGCAGTTAAAATGATTGTAGGATCTAATATACTACCCCTACAATAACTAATTTCGTTTCTTAAAATGTTAACAATGTAAGGAACCTGTTGAAGCGATACTGGTCTATCACCATTTAGGTTTGCATCAACTATACGTTTCTTGCGGATATGAAGATCTGATGATTTTCTTATATCCACTTCCGATAAATTACCAATTTCTTGAGTAAAATCGCAATACAGAATGAAGAGGAACAGACATTTTTTTCTTTTCATTTCTCGCAGAAAATTAAACGCATAGATAAGAGAGTTTTATGAAAAATAATTGATTCTTCCTCTTCAAGTCCTCGCAATAAAGCGGAGGGGAATGAGTAAAGATTTTCTTTACAATGTAGACATGTGTTATCTTTAATGAGAATTTAATTGCATGTATGCATATTCAGTTTAAAATAACGTCTATTGGCAGGCAGAACAATAAATTTTATTGGTTTTTTGGCTCACAGGTTATCAAAAAATACAGACGAGCTTTGGAACTTTTTCCTTACTGCGTACATCAAATAATTAAAAAATTTGACATATTTATACAATAAAAATATAATTTGAGATTTAAAAACATCACCTATAAGTATGCACGAGGAACATGCGAAAAGATCCTGTTTCTGCATACTAGATATACAAAATATTCATAAAAGCATCTTGAAACCTTCGTTGTTCATAACTTTTACTCCATGCCATGACAGCGACCGAATTACCATTGGACAGCCATAAAAGTCCACCCGAATTACCGTCGCAAGAAAATCTGTCTCTATTTTCAAAATAGGTACAAATATATCTATCTGTAATTGTAGGGTCGTTATTATGAGTCTCTCGACATAATGCAAATAGCAACAAATTAGGTATATGTTTATAGAAAATATTTTCTTTTCATTTAATTTGATATATACATATATGATATATGTATAACCAACAAGGATGTCGTCAAAAGTCAACGCTTGTCCACAAGAGAGGGGCGGTAAAGGGAGGGGGGCTTAAAATGTATTAAAAAATTGTTCATGTGATATATGTACCCTAAAGTAGTTTGCGTCTAGCCTCTGATTTTTTTGCGTGTGTTTTTTTGGAGGTGGTTGCACGGGTGGGTCCCAATTTCTTTTTTACAATTTTAGCAGAGAACTAGGAGTTCCACGAAAAATTTTCTTTCCATAATTCTAAGAAAATTAAGGCTTATATGATGATAAAGTTTTGCAGTTTTATGTAACATATCTAACTGATGAAATGAAGCGTCATCCGTTGGAGGGAAGACGAGACTATATTTAGAGCTCAGCTAATATACCATTCGTTAATTCTTTTTAAGAATAAAGCTTTTTCATCATCTTTATTATATTCTCTTAGACAAAACAGTTTATAGCATGTACTGTATATATAGTAGGAACTAATTCTCGATTCATATAGTTATCCATAGGAAAATTAGTAAAGAAGGTAGCATGCTGGTAGAAAAACATATGGTCAACAATGCGACTTTTGGATGGTGAACTTTTACTTATATTTTTAAAGAAAATTATCGCTGCTGACCATTTTTTTGTAGGATTATTTAAACATAACTAAACTAATTTCTGCAATGGAACTTCTGCAATGAACACTTATTCAAGTTTTTATATAGGGCTCAACATTTTTGTTAACTATAGTAGGTACATATATATCATTCTTGAATGCGAAGCTTATCAATATTCATATAAATACAACTGTCAATAATTTATGGCATGATTTCATAATTTAGAAACAATATATCAACTCTGACGAAAGTAAGTATCACCCTCCATATTTTAGTCAAGTAATAGTGTAGTCTTTTTCGATCACAGGGGGTAAGTTTTTTAAAAAATTCAGCAATTAATTTTGCAACGTTTCGTCAGCTTGGTTCGCTGACCTCTTCAGGCTTATTTTTAAAATCCGGAGTTCACATCTTTAAAACATATTGAAAGTAATGAAGTTGGCAAGAATATTATATTCTTGACAACTAGTCAGATTTTAAAACAATAAATTATTATGCCTGCACATAGTCCAAATCCGGATGGTTACTGAGATCAACTGTTTGCAATCATGCCTATACACTAAATTCCAACGGCTTAAGGGTTCTGTATTCATTTGGCATTGAAAACATTGAACAAAACTCAACAATTATATAGAAATTTTGACTAGAAATAATGCAGTATTTTCTGATTGTAAACTTCACATACAAGGAACCTCTGAAATGATCCAGTCTCTAAACTCAAGGTGCAACGGATTTGTGAAAACATCGGGAGAGTTTAGTTTTGCATAAGGTTTACTCGGTGCCACAATACCAACCAGTTGACCATTGACAGCTAGAGGTCCACCTGAATGACCTTCGTCCACACATTTTTCTCTATTTTTATAATAAGTATAAATATATTTTTCCATTATTGCATGTTTATGACCAATTTTATCTCGACATGATTCCTCGCTAATTATGGGCACAGTGAATGATCTCAATTGGCTAGGAAATTTGGTTATCTCTCTAAAATAAGAAAAAATAGTTTATTGTGTAAGTTGACTATGACAACAAAAGCATAAAAAATCGTGATTTTTATGCATGTGTTGCAAAAAAAAGAAATTCAAAGTTTTATTTAGGAAGTGTTTGATTACTGCTATATCTTACCCTCTCATGTAGTAGCATCCCCAGCCACTGGCAATACCATGACTATTTGCTCGTAAATGTCCTGTGTAAAGTGGTATTTTTTCATTATACGAAGTGAGAAAATTGATAGCTGGAGAAATATTAAGCAAATCAAAATCGTTCCGACGCCAATAACGGTAAATATAATCTGGGAATAACAATTTCTTTATTACAGCCTGCTCATTTCCTCGATTGGATAGAACTGTATAGTTGTAATTATCCGCAAAACCACAATGAGCTGCAGTTACGATAAATGTAGGTGCTAATATGCTGCCTCCGCAAATACTGAGTCCATTTCTCACGATATTGACAATGCAGGGAACAGCGTTTTATCAATCATACGTTTCTTAAGGATATGCAGAACCGATGATGTCTTAGAAGCACCAATTAATTAAGCAATGCTACATTATATCAAGAGAGAAAAATAAATTCTTTCTTCCATGTCTCATGAAAATGGAAAAACTGCAAATGAAGGTATGTGGGATTGCTTGTAGGAAAGTAAAGACACTTTTTATGATCTGTTTAACATTTTCAAATATTGGAGATATTTTCAAGTTAATTTATTACATTAGAAAGAGTAAGATTCTTATTGATGTCGCGATTTTTTTCACTTACTTATACAATTCTTTAAAATTAGCATATTATTAAATTAAATTATTTTACACTCAACTTCCAGTTAAGTCAAAGCTTAGTTATATCAACGACCAGATATATCAAAACGCACCACCCAGTTATTTCACATTTCACATCCCCTCCACATAGCAACACGTGACACTTAGCAGCAAAGACACGGCACACGTATAAAGCGCACTCGTTCATCCTCTCCGCCCCAATAGACATTGATGGGGATAAGGGGAATTTGACGTAACCGAACTGTTTTCATTTCAAAGGCTTTGACTTATAACTGGAAGTTGAGTGTAATTAAATTCGAATATTTAAACCTGATTTAAATATTCTATAAGGTTCCATTTACCGTGTTTTCTGAACATATTTGTCACATAAATGTATTAATTTTTCTAAATATCAAATATTTATCAAAGATGAGTTAATTTGGTCAATTTTTCATTTTTTAATCTTCATGTGATTTTGCCATTTTTATGATATCATTGAAAATTGAACTGTTTTACCTTTCAGGGTAAGGGGGGGGGGGCCATAACTTAAATTACGATCAAATTTTTGGTTATGTAGTCCCTTCAACTTCTTCTTCAGGACACTAAAAGAGTGTACCAAAGGCCAATCTCATAAAATACTTTTTTCACAAGTATCGTGCTCACAGGCAAACATACATACACACACATACAAACATGCAAATAGACACATTCGTAAGAAACCGTTTTCAGAATTCGGGAGGTCACCAAACGTGGACATTTGAAAAAAACTGGGAGGGTCAAATTTTCCATACATCTAATACCTTCTCTGATGAGAATGTAGAACAACGAAAAAAAGGCGAATCAAGATTGAGAATTTACAGAAACCAGAAGTTTGAAATGATTTTCAGAATGACATAAATGAACAGATAGAAGAAACAACTTACAATGCGCTAATAGACATTAAAAATAAAGAGAGCGCATCGGCTCTGGTAGAGGATGTCATTGTTACGAGTGCGATTAAAGTGTGTGGTACTGCGGTTGTAGGAAGAATGTCTGGTGGTGAATGATGGAATGATGAAATTTAGGCAGCCCGACAAGAACAGAAAGAAGCGTACAAAAGAATATTTTAAATGACGTACGACTACAACACGTAATACGATTTTTAAAAATCTTTTAAAATATGTTCAATCATTTCATGAAGAATATTAGCAAAAATAGAATTCATGTTCGCGTTTGAACTATACAGGATTTTCAGTAGAAAATTAACAACTTTATTACGTTTTTTGTATAGTTTGCTCAATTATAACTATGATCTTCCATTTAAATATTGATTCTGTAATATGACAAATTTCACTTCACAACTGGACACTTTAGAGGATTTCTATATTTTTCAAGATGAATAGCTCATGAAAAGAAAAACGGAAAAATCTGGAATTTACAGGGCATTTAAAACAGTTCTTCCTTTTTGGTTAATAATTAATCATCAAAGATGCACACAATTTTTTGTTGTTAAAAATAGTTTGAAAAATGTTTACCAAATATATTTTGTTAACATTTTAAAAACTATTTTTTAACTGAAAATTTAACTATTTCGTGTTTGGATGAACATTTATATTCTTCAGTTAAAAATTTAACTATTTGTTTGAAAGTTTAACTATAAGTTTAAAAATTTAAATATTTGATTAAAAATTTATTTGTTTTGTTCAAAATTATTCTTTTTTGTTATAAATAATTTTTTTGGTTAAAAATTCGTTTTAACGGTTGAAAATTTAAGTGATTCTTTGAAAAATTATTTGATTTTCTTGAAAACCTATTTTTCTGGCTGAAAATTAAACTATTCCTTTTTTTATGAAAAGTTGTCTTTGTTAGTTAAAAATTTCAAGTATTTCTTGGAAAATTCATGCATTTAAAAAAAAATTTACCTTTTTATATTGAAATTGCGTATTTTTGGGTTGAAAATTCATGTATTAATTTTGTTAAAATTATTCGTTTTTGGTAGGAAATTAATCTTTTTGATTGAAACTTTATTTCTTTGGTTGAAAATCAGATTTTCTACATTTTTAATTGTTAAAAAATTATTTCTGTAACTTAAAATCAAACTACTCTGTTTTTTAAAATTTATCTATTTTGTTGAAAATGAACCGTTTTGGTTTTAAATTCAAATATTAGGTTAAAAACTAAAATATTTGGCTGGAAATTCATTTATTTTGTTGAAAATTATTCTTTTTGGTACAAAATTAATCATTATGGTTGAAATTTTATTTCTATGTTTGAAACTTAGTTTTTTGTTCAAAAATTAATTTTTTTAACTAAAAATTCAACTATTTGATTTTTGCCGAACATTTTTGAAAATAATGTTTTAACTGTTTCGTTCTAAATTTATGTTATTCGGTTACAAATTATTTATCTAAATAGAAATAAGAATATTGAACATGCATCATTTTAGTTAAAAGTTCCTTTCTTTGGTTAAAAATTTAACAAATTTGGTTGAAAATTCGTTTTTTTCCTCTTGGAAATAATTTTTTTAACTAAAAATATAGCATTTATAGCAGGTGAAAATTTACTTACTTTGTTGAAAACCCGTCTTTTTAGTTAAAAATTGTCACATTTTTTTTATTGCAAATTCAACTCTTTTCTTGAAAATTTGTATTTTTTGGTTTAATTTAAGAGGGTTTTAAAAATTAAAAATTTAAATATTTTCTGGCAAAAATATTATCTATTACACTCTTTGTTGAGAAATAATTTTTTTTATCAAAGATTCATCGTTTTGGTAAAAATTTAACTATTTCGTTGAAACTTCCCTTTTCCTGTGTTGAGAATTAATTATCTTAACTAAAAATTTGGGAACATTGCTTCCTTCGAGGTTTTTAAATTACCCAATCGACATTGACGAAAAACGACAACAATGCTTTCGAGATTTTCGTAACACACCTATTTTTGAGAAAGAGATGTGTTAATTAATTGAAAGTTGGGAGAGCGTTTAATTAATTCTAGTTTGTTGATTAGGAAAAAATACTTTCTCTGGGGAATCATTGAACCTTGACAGAACAGAAAACCGAGCGTCATGCTCTGATTGTTTCCCAGAGACTTAATAAAAGCTGAATTTTCACACAAATCGTGTTTAGTTGATCTTGACTCTCTGTATCAGATCATGAAACTATCAACCGTAAGTGTTAATAAATTTTTTCTGTGTAGTGTGACTTAAAAAATAACGAGAATTTCAAGATTTTGCCAGATAAATTTTCCGAATATTTACAAATAAGTAAATTAAGAAAAATAGAATAAATTATTTTTTAAACTTCGCAAATTTAATTTTCACAGGTTTTCCCCTTTGCTTTATTCATATTTTTTATTCTTCACATCACAAATGCTTTGAGGAAAGAAAAAAGCAATGAATCATCACATTCGGAAGAAGAACAGGACGGTAAATTTCAATTATGCCTAAAAATTGTATTTTAAATTAATGAGTAAATTCAAATAAAAATCGAGAATTAAATAAAATAATTTTTTCAGACGCCCCTCGAGTCAGAATAAAAGTTTTCCGAGGACCGATGGAAGAGGAAAATGGCGAGAAATTCGCACCCTGGGGATTTTGGATAAAACAACCAGCCGCAAAATACTAACATAAGCTTTTTCTTAATATTTAAAATTTGTTTATTAACAAACTAGTAAAAATTCTTAACAGTTAATCTAGTAATCTCTAATATGTTTTTTTTTGTACAAAACTTGCTTAAATCGCATATTGTCAATAATACTGGTTGAAGCCTTTTTTAAAAACTTGTTTTCTAACCTTCGAGGCGATTTTGACTCGCCATCGCCATTAGCTCGTCGTATTTCGTTATCATCGATTGCGGATCTGCGATAAATTTCTGCCAGAGAATCACCTTTTCTCTTTCCAAACTTCCCGTCTTTTCCTAAACATTAAAATTGTTTCATATATTTTAATGCAAATGAGAATCATTAAAACAATATACGTGTACATAAATACAGGCCTCAGACTCACTGCCGATATCAAAAATAGTGTAAATAGTGTCACAACTTAGAAAAAATAGTGTTAAAATAGTGTCATAAAACTTTGCATTTATTAAACAAACTTATGTGTCGTCCTAAGCAGTGTTAGGTAAGTTACTTTTTTTGAGTAACTAGTTTCAGTTACTAGATGAAGTAACTTTAAGTTACCGAAAAAGTTAATTTTTTCACTTCCTTAATTTTATCAATTAAGAATCAAAATACTGGCTAATATGATAATACATAAAAACATAATTTAAATAAAAACAGACATTAGTTGAAGTATGTAAATAAAAAATACGTAATATATTTCCGAAAGTTAACAGTTGACTTTTTTTATTCGACCATTAAAAATTATTTTTCATATTCAATTTCAAGATAAAATTCTGAATCGCGAATTCGATTCTAGCATTTCAAGTAAAAATATATATTGCATTTTCAACATAATAGATGACTTTTTAACAAACCAAGAATGATTTTTACAGTCACGTTTTTAAACCAAAAAGTTGTTCATTTAACAAAAGAATATACATTTGTTCTACTAGAATACATTAATTTTCAATCCAAAAAGAAAACTTTTAAACTAAACAGTTGAATGTTTAAGTTAAAAGGATAAATTTTCAACAAAAACGTTACTCTTAAACCAAATAGTTGGACTTTCTACCAAAATAGTAGTCATTTTTAACAAAATATATGAATTTTTAACTAAATGGTTAAATTTTCATACCGAAAATATTAATTTTCCAGAAAAAAAATTAATTTTTAACCAATTCGTTGACTTTTCAACCAGTTTGAAGCAAAAAAGACGAATTTTCAATAAAAGACTTACACTTTCAACAAAAATGTTAATTTTTCAACCTAATAGTTTAACTTTCTACAAAAATATTTTAATTTTCTACTAAAGAAAAAAACGAATTCGAAACGAAATAGTTAAATTTTCAACCAGAAAAGAAAAATAGTGTACAAAATAGCTGAACCCTTTACAAACATTTTGTTATAAAAAAGATGACTTTTCAAAGAAAATATTCGTTATTTTTTAACGAACTAGTTCGTTAAACTACTAGTTGAACTTTCTAACAAAATATTGTCATTCTCAACCAAAATAGATCAATTTTCAATGAAAAATATAATATATATTTTATATTGCTTCAATAAAAAATATACTTTTAAGCCAAATGGTTGCACTTTCTACAAGAAAAGTTAAATTAAAAAAAAAAAAAATAATCTTCAACCAAACGATTGAATTTTCATATCGAAAATATTAATTTTTAACCAATTAGTCGATTTTTCTACCATTTTTAAACTAAAAAGACGAATTTACAACAAAAGAGCTGAATTTTCTACCCAAGAAAATAACTAATTTGAAACAAAATAGGTATATTCGACATTTTCTGTAAAAAATTAACTTTTTTAACTGAAAATAAAACTACTTTGTTGAAAATTGGTTTTCTTTATTGGAAATTAATCATTTTTTTGTTAAAAATTCCAATATTTGCTTAGAAATGTATGTATTTTCATTTAAAAGAGTGACACCAAAGTTCGCTTATTTTTTCGACCTACCCTAGCGTTCTGGTGAAAAAAAATATATATGTTAAAATCACCCCTATTTAGGGTTTGAGAAGACCTAAAAAAATTTAAAAATTGGAAATACCACTAATTATAAAATCATTTTTCATTGTATTTTTTCTATAAATTAAACCTTACAAAAGTAAAATCACGTATTTTCTTGATTGATAAGGGGTTAATGTGAATAATGATTTTATAATTAGTAGTATTCCCTATTTTTAATTTTTTTCGTGGTTTTCTCAACGCCTAAATAGGGGTAATTTTTTGAAATTTTTAAAAAACGAAAAGCGATACTCACTTTGGTTTTTAATGACGAGTAATTTGGCCTATTTTGGCGTCACTCTTTGTCTGCTCTGGTAGAAAATGAATTTTCTTGTTTGAAAATGTAATTGATTGGAAAAAAATGTACGTGTTTTGTTAAGAATTTATCTTTTTCGGTAGAAAATTAATCTTCTTGGTTGTAAACTCGTCTTTTTTATGTTAAATTTCAATTCTTCCGGTGGAAAGTTAATCTTTTTTTATTAAAAATGTAACTGTTTAGTTGAAAATTTTTTTGTGTTGGTTTGAGGATGTAGCTATATGTTGAAATAAATATCTTTTGTTCAAAATTCAACTATTTGCTTAAAAATGTATGTATTTTGTTGAAAATTAGTCTTCTCTGGTAGAAAATGAATTTTCTTGTTTAAAAATGTAATTGATTGGAGAAAATTTTACGTGATTTGTTAAGAATTTATATTTTTAGGTAGAAAATTATTCTCCTTGGTTGTAAAGACGTCTTTTTTTATATTAAATTTAAACTCTTCTGGTGGAAAGTTGATCTTTTGATTAAAAATGCAAATGTTTGGTTGAAAATTGATCTTTGTTGGTTTGAAGATGCAACTATTTGTTGGCAATTCGTCTTTTTTATTGAGAATTCATCTTTACTTGTTTAAAATTAATTTTTTAACTGGAAATTGAACTATTATGTAGAAAATTCGTTTTTTTTTTGAAATAAATATTTTTTGTTCAAAATTCAACTATTTGCCTTAAAATGTATGCACTTTCTTGAAAACCCGTATATCTGGTAGAAAATGAATTTTCTTGTTTGAAAATGTAACTGTTTCGAAAAAAATGTACATGTTTTGTTAAGAATTTCTACTTTTCGGTAGAAAATTATTCTCCTTGGTTGTAAAGACGTCTTTTTTTATATTAAATTTAAACTCTTCTGGTGGAAAGTTGATCTTTTGATTAAAAATGCAAATGTTTGGTTGAAAATTGATCTTTGTTGGTTTGAAGATGCAACTATTTGTTGGCAATTCGTCTTTTTTATTGAGAATTCATCTTTACTTGTTTAAAATTAATTTTTTAACTGGAAATTGAACTATTATGTAGAAAATTCGTTTTTTTTTTGAAATAAATATTTTTTGTTCAAAATTCAACTATTTGCCTTAAAATGTATGCACTTTCTTGAAAACCCGTATATCTGGTAGAAAATGAATTTTCTTGTTTGAAAATGTAACTGTTTCGAAAAAAATGTACATGTTTTGTTAAGAATTTCTACTTTTCGGTAGAAAATTATTCTTCTTGGTTGTAAACTCGTCTTTCTATATTAAATGTCAACTCTTCTCGTGAAAAGTTAATCATTTTTATTAAATATGCAACTGTTTGAATGAAAATTTATCTGTATTGATTTAAAGCTTGAACTACAATATTTTTTGGAAATTCGAATTTTTTGTGATTTATTGCGTTTTTCAGAATTCGTCTTTTTTGTAGCAAATTCAACTACTTGGTTAAAAGTTGGACTCATTTCTTAATTCACAAAAAACTTTAATATTTTGTAATCGCTCAAAAGTATTAAATAGTGTCAATAGTGTAGAGTCCGAGGCCTGTAAATAAGTAAATAAATATCTTTTACCATCATTTCCTTTAATTTATTTCTCATTATCAGAACCTCAGCTTGTAAATTCCGCACATTTTTTTCTGCTTTATCAACATGGAAATCCAAATTAAGTGACGAATCTCCGGAATATTGGATTTGTCGATTATATTTTGTTAAGAGTTCACGATCCCTGAAAAAATGTATCATTTTAAATTTCAAGTAAAAATAATAAAGAAAAAAAAAGAAAAATACTTACAATACTCGCAAATGATCAGCATTCCTTTTCATCGATTCGGAAATAGTTTCCTTCATACTTTCAATCTCTTTTAATAATTCACTAAATTTTTCGATGGCAATTTCCATGGAGTTTGGACCCTCCTCAATCCCCATCATCGATGTGAAATATTTATTAAAGACGTTTTGATTTCCTGAAGAGGAGATAGCTTCTTGTGCTTTTTGCATCCAATCCTGCAGAAAAAATTAAATAGCGAGGCGTTCTTTATTTTCAAGAAACTTCAAATTTAATTTTGAAATGATGGAAAAAGTTGAATTGGAATACTGACACAACGTTTGGAGGATGAAAAATATTCCATAGCAAGATGATTTCGAACGTCCGACACGAATTCGATAATTTCTGAAAGTTTTTGATTCTCGAGTTCAATTAAAATGTATAGCAAATCAGAATGAAGATATCCATGATTTCTAGCAAGAGAGAGAAGATTTCTTAGTTTTTGAATGGAGTCTTCCCTTCTTTGTTGAGTAGCTTTTGCATTTTCGACAAGAACTTTGTTTATAATCGAATTCGAGTATTTTTGTACCGCCTCGGGGACTTGATGTTCCTTTAAAATTGAAACCTGTTTTTCTAAATTGTCCCTCTTCGCTTTGAGCTCCACTATCTCGGCTCTATAGAATTAAAATTTTTTTTATCAGAATCAGAGTTAGGTAGAAACTTGATACAAGTAGCTTAGTTACTGAAAAGTTACGTTATTGGTAACTTTGTTACTATTTTTAAAAGTAACTTGTAACACAAATTAATTACGACTTTTGCAGTAACTTGAAACATTAATTTTAGTTACTTCAAATTTACTTTATATTTTTTAAATGAATATATATTTGTCAGTTATAGGTAGAAAATGAATTTCTTTTTGTTGAGAAATTTGATAAAAGACGTATCGTTGAATTCAACTGTGAACTGGTAAAAAATTCTTCTTTTTGGCTTGAAAATTCAACAATGTATGGGAAATATTTTTTCTTTCTTGGTTCAAAATTGGGCTTTTTCATTTCAAAACTTACATGTTATGGTAAAAAGTCTTATTTTTTATCGTTACAAATTCAATTATTTTGGCTGAAAATTACTTTGACGTGGTTAAAAATTCAGCTATTTTGTTGAAAATTCGTATTTTTTTGTGAAAATCATATGTGTTTATTTTTAAATAAAAATCTTTTATAGTTGAATTAATATCAACTAGTATATTTTCCGTTCAGAATTGATCTAGCTTGTTTTAAAAAAACAACATATTTCAGTAGAAAGTTGAACTAGTTCGTTTAAAAAATAACAAATATTTTTGTTGAAATGCTTTTTTTTTAAATTCATCTTTTTTTGGTAACAAAATTTCTGAAAAAGGTTCAGCTATTTAATTATTTGCATTCTTTAGTTAAAAATTAAACTATTCGGTTCAAAACTGAACTACTATACTCAAGATTCATAATTTTATTTTAATTGAAAATTAATTTCTTTTGTTGAAAAATTGACTATTTTGTTTCAATGTCGTTTCTTTTCTTCGGTAGAAAATTCAAATATTTTTACAGCAAAGTTTAACTATTAGGTTTAAAATTATCTTTTTTGTTAGAAATTAAAGACATTTGTTAAAAGTTCGTATTTTTCTTTAAATATTGTAGAAAATTCAAGTAATAAGTTGAAAACTACCTTTTTTTATTGAAAATTAATACTTTCGGCATGAATTTCAACCATTTGGTTGAAAATTGATATCTTTTGTTAAACATTTAACTATTTTGGTAGAAAGTCCAACTATATTTGGTTTAAAAGTATTTTTTGTTGATGAAATAACATCTAGTATTATATTTTTCGTTGAAAATTCATCTACTTTGGTTGAAAATTCATGTACATATTTTCTTAAAAATTCCACTATTTTTGTACAAAGATCAACCATTTTATAGAAAATTAATTTTTTTATGATCCACATTTTCGATTTAAAAATGCAACTGTTTTGTAGAAAAATCGTCTTTTTGGCTTGAAATTTCAATAATTTAGTGGAAATATTTTTCCTTCTTGGTTACAAATTCGGCTTCTTCGTTTCAAAATTTACATCTTTTGGTGAAAAATCTCCTGATTCTGGTTTCGTTAAGGAATCAGCTTATTTGGTTGAAAATTCGTATTTTTTGGTCGAATTCTTATGTGTTTAATTTTTAATAAAAATTTGTATGGTTGAAATAATATCAACTATTATATATTTCGTTGAGAATTTATCTATTTTGGAAAATCAATATTCAAAATATATTGTTTATAGCCCATGTAGACAAAATAAATTAACATAAAAATTATTAAAATATTCCCCTGGTCAAGAAACCTAACACGAAAAATTAATTTTGATAGATAGTTCAACAATTTTTAGAAAAATAACTTTTTTGTTGATGACTTATATTTTCGATTCGAAAATAAAACTGTTTTTTAGAAAATTAATTTTGCTGGCCTACAAATTGAACAATTCCGTGGAATTTTTTTTCTCTCTTGGCTCAAAATTTCGCTTCAAAATTTATTGCTTTTGGAAAAAAAATCTTATTTGCTTGTTGTTGAAAATTCAACTATTTTGGTAGAAAATTAATCTGATTTGGTTGAGGATTTTTTTGGTTCAATTAAACTGTTCTTGATTTCGAATTGAACCCTTTTTTTCATACGGTATAAAATGTTATATTTTCCGATAAAAATTCATCTATAACGAAAATGTTGTGGAAAATTCAATTCTTTTGTTGAAAAGTTTTTATTTTTTTTTATTTTTGAAAATTCATCTTTTTTAGTAACAAAATTTCTGTAAAGGGTTCAGCTATTTTGTAAAAAAAAAAATTCTGGTTGAAAATTTATCTGTTTGGTTGAAAGATGAGCTACTTTATTAATAATTCAGTTGTTCGTAGAAAAATAATTAATATTTTTGTTGAAAATTGTTGTTTCTCTGTTTGGTTTGAAAATTCATAATCCATTGTGTAAAAAAATTGTCTTTTCTGGTTGAAAATTTAACTAATCGGTAAAAAATTCAACTCTTAAGTTGAAAATTACATTTTTTTGTTGGAAATTTTAACTCTTTCATTGACGGTTCACCTTTTTGGTTTGAAAATGGTATAAAATTAAACAGATTCGATGAAAATTAACTTTTTCTTACAAATTAATATTTTTGGAATAAAAATTCAACCATTTGGTGGAAAATTCATATATTTTGTTAAAAGTTGAACTATTTTGGTAGATAGTCCAACTATTTGGTTTAAAAGTATCTTTTTTGTTGAAAGAATATAAAAATTTTTTTTTGTGTTGAGAATGCGTCTATTTCAATTGAAAATTAAACTATTTTGATAGAATGTTCAAAAACTAGTTCGTTAAAAAATAATGAATATTTTTGTTGAATATTCAACTCTTTTGTTAAAAATTGATTTTTTTTTGTTTTTGTTTGAAAATTCTTCGTTTATTCTGTTGAAAATTTGTCTTTTCCGTTTAAAAATTTAACTAGTCAGTTGAAAATTGAACTAAATTGTTAATAATTCAGTTATTTGGTTAAGGATTCATCATTTTAGTTGAAATTTCATTTCTTGGGTTTAAAATTTAACTATTTTATTTTAAACTTGTTTTTTTCTTGGATAGAAAATTCAACTATTAGGTTAAAAATTAAACGTATCAAATTTAACATATTGGTTGAAAATTAACTTTTTTCTTGAAAATTAATATTTGCGGTATGAAAATTTAATTATTTGGTAGAAAATTATTATATTTTGTTAAAAATTACTACTATTTTGGTAGAAAGTCTAACTATTTGGTTTGAACGTAACATTTTGGTTGAAAATTCATCCTCATGTTTGGAAAATCAACTCTTATGTTAAAAAAGCATCTATTTGAATTAAAATTCAACAAGTTTGTTGAAAAATTGTCTATTTTGTTGAAAATGCAATATTTTATTTTAAATATATATTTTTATTCACTTGCCGAAAAACATTGTGTATTTTTCATTGACTTCAACTAATGCCTATTTATTTTTAAATGAAGTATTCAAGTATTATCTTAGTTATTTTGATTCTTAAATCTCTGCTTAAATTATAAAATGAAGGAAATGCAACAGTAACTTTTTAGGTAACTTAAAGATACTTCGTCTAGTAACTTTAACTAACTTTTTTCGCTAAGAAACGTAACTGCAACTAGTTACTCAGAAAAAGTAATTGACCCAGCAGTGATCAGAATTTAGAATTTGTTATTTATATATTTTATAATTTTTTTGAAACTTGCCTCATAAGCGCAGGTGTTTTTGGAATTTGGACTTCACCTCCATTGTAAATTGTTAGCGCATGGTTGACCATCGCTTGTGTCGCTTCCTTTCGAGCTTTTTGAGTCATTTCGGTAAACTTCGCTTTGCTGAGCCTGGAAAAAATATAATTTGTCCGTAATAATAAATATTATTAAAAAAAAAGAGAACAATTATTTCCAAATTACCTTTGGTGGATGCTTCTCAACTCGAGAATTTTCTTCTCCTGGTTTTGTTTTTCGTTAGTATTATCTAAATTCAAATCGGGATCAGTGGAGATTGTCGAAGCAGAAGTTTCGCCTTCAATAGGCTCATCAGTCAAAGTTCCGAATTCTTTTTTTATATAAAGCTTCAAATATTCGTAGTATGTTTCCATATGCTTAATGAATAAATCCAAGGGAAGTTGGGTCCAAATACAAGGCGCTGTTTTCTAAAATCGTATTGAAATTATAAAAATATATTTCTTAGTTTTTCGAATATGAATTAATTTTTCTCTAACAAATAGATCTGTTGCGAAAATCTTAAAAGTAATGTAGTCGAAGGAACGTTGTTAAATTCACACACGCATTATTAAGAACTGAGTTTTAGTTGAGGGGCTGTGACAAATAATGTCACGTTTGTGTGCATAATAAAACTCATAAAAATATATAATTTACTAGTGTGAAATTTTATTATTAAATTAAAAAAAAAATTTAATGAAGAAAAAGGGAATTTTTAACCAAACTGATGAATCTTTGATAACAAAAATTAACTCTCAACAAAAAATATAATAGTTTATGTTTCTACCAAATATTTTTTAACTTATAGTAAAAAAAACTGTTAAACCAAAAAATAGGAATTTTCAACAAAAGTCTTGAATTTTCAACAACAAATTTGTATTCAATTCAAATGTTTAGTTTTCAAGGTATAAAGACAAACTTTTTTTAAAAAAGTTTTATTTACAACACAAAATTACGCATTTCCTGCCAAAATAATTGAGCTTTGAATAAAAATACGAGTTTTCAACACAATAAGTGAATTTTCAACTGAAAAAGATAAATTTTCTAGCAAAAAAAGAATAGATATATTTTTAATAAAGAAAACTCATTTTTAACGTAAAAACAAAACGAATTTTTAAACAAATTTGTTTAATTTTTAACCAAAAAAAGGAACTTTTATCTACGATGATGCATCTTCTATAAGAAAAAATAAATTTTTAACCAAACAGTTGAATTCTCAATTAAAAATTATCAATTTTCAAAAAAAGAATAGTTTGATTGTAAGTTTGAGAACTTAGTTTTTTAACCAGATAAAATAAACTTTCAATGAAATAGTTGAATTTGCAACCAAGCAGATTATTTTCCAACTAAAAAGATTAAATGTCACTCAACAAAAAACTTTCGATGAAAAATGGAATAGTTCAATTTTTACTTAAAAAAAATAAATTTTTTAATTAAAATTTTCAACCGAAGAAATGAAATTTTAATAAAAAAGATCAATTTTCTACGAAAAACAAGTAAATTTTAATAAAATTTTCAACCAAAAAGTTTAATTTTCACTTAGAGAAATAAGTTTTTAAGAAAATAAAATAAATTTTTAATGAATAAGTTGAATTTTCCACCAAAAAATAATTTCCAACCTAGAAGATTAACTTTCGACAAAAAAAACATTTTCAATAAAATAAATGGATTTTTAACCAAATATTTTAATTTTTAATGGAATTTTGAATATAATAGTCAAAATTTCAATAAAGAAGGTGAATTAGTCACCAAGAAGATTAATTTTATACCAAAAAGGACATAGTTTTAACAAAATATGTAAAAACAAATAATTTTAAACGTGTTAACAAATGAGTTAGATTATAACAAAAAAGAAAGATTTTTCAACTAAAATGATGAATCATCAACCAAAAAAATGATATTTTAACAAAGTAGTTGACTTTTAAACCAAACAAGGTTTTTCAGTTTCTATTCAGGATTAGCGAAAATCTTTCTAATTTAATCAAATAGTTATATTAGACGAAAAAACCACGGACCAAAGTCAGATTTACATAATGATTTGTGCAGCAACTGATTTAAATAACCTTCAAATCCCAGATTTTTCCATTTTTCTTTCTAAGAGGTATTCATCTTGAAAAATATGGAAAACCTCTAAAGTGTCAACTTTTGAAGTGAAATTCGGCATGTAACAAGAGCAAGATTCAATTTTATTATAAAAAATTAACCATTTGTGGTAAATGTTGATTTTCAATATTATTATTTATATGTAAATAATGCAATGAAAATACATAAACATGTTTTTCTTCATTTATTGTAAAAATACAATTGTGACTGTTTATTAACATCAAAATTACTTAAATGAGCTCATGTCAAATATAAATGAAATTCTCATTTACATCATGCAATTAAATGATAAATTTTTCTTACTGTTGAACTTTTTAAAATAAAATTTTGATATAAAAATAAAATAATTTAATCCACTTGTGTGACTAATATGTCCAGAATGAAATCCAGATAGTCGAATTTAATTCAAATTTGACAAATAGTAATTATTTTTTGTTTTTTAAAAGTTGAACGAATATTTCAAGTACGTCGTCATATTATTACAAAATTGAAGTCATATGTTTTAACTGCAAAAAATAATCTGCCAATTTTAAAGAATTGTAAGTAAGTGGAAAAAATTGTGTCATTCATATTGAATTTACTGAAATTTTCTCGCTATAATAAAGGCTCTGTAAATTATATGCATCGTTCTCTAATCATATACGATTATTTGTAAAATGTTTGTAAAATGTTGATAAAAAGTAAATTTAAATTAAATTTTAAATACAATGTTTTAGTATTAACATTTTTTCCTACCTTTTGAGAAGCGTCAGAATAAATAGTGACGAGTTGCTCAACATGTTCAGAAAGTTTGCGCTGAATTGAGTCGTATTTTTCCATGATTTCGAGACATTCTTCAAATGCGAGTTTCTCTTCTATCTTCGATTTTTCCAAGACGTCTCGCTCTTTCTCCAATTCCTCGTCTAATTCATTTTCGATTTTTCTGCAACGAGAAAAAATCTTTAGATGAAGAGAAACATTCCTTTTTAATTATAAAATTTGTTTAGAATAGGAAAAAATACTTCATATTTTGTATTCCTTTTTCAAGTGTGTGGAGATAGTCCTCATCGGATTTGTGAGCGAGTTTCACAATTGCAAGATCAGCAGCTAAATATTCTTCGGAGACATCAGATTCGAGAATTTGCAAAAGGTCTGGATTTTCTTTTGTCGCTTCTACGAGAGCCTTTTCCAATTCCTCGCCTTCAAGCCATTTTCCGGATTTTTTTATGTGTTCTGCTCTATACAATTTAAAATTTAGTTTAAAAACGTTCAAAAATCATACTTAAAATTTTTAAACCGCATACTACGATTTTGTTAAAAAGTATAGGGTATTTTATATTGGCACGAATTTAATTTTGAGGAGCTTTCTGTATTTTTGAATATTATAAACAGTATGTATTCAAAAAATAATAAAAATAGAAAATTACACTATTTAAAGAAGATATGCCCAACCTTAAAATTGAATTGCCTCATTTTACTAACTAATTGTAATAGTATTTGAATGCCCGAATTAGAATTAAAAAAAACGTTACACACAAAAACTGTTGAACATAGCCAATTTTTCACTCCAAATGCAGATTTTATTCGAACCTAATTTGAGTCACATTTTGTAAACATAATAAAACTGACAAGAATGTAAGATTTACTAATGTAAAATTTAATTATTTAACCATAGCCAGATATATTTAGCAGAATTAATATATACAAAATTGGCTCTTTTTGACTTATTGATCCTGTAATATGACAATATATACTTAAAAATCCACTTTTTAGATTTTTTATATTGTCGGAAATGGATATGTTTAGAAGAGATAAAAAATTGCTCAAAAATTGATATTTTCAGGTTTGAAATTTGGTTACGACTAAGTTACAGTTGGTGTTCATTATTCAAAAGCACTTAAGATTTTGAACAGCTTAGTTAATTTAATTTTCTTCACAAAAAATGTTATTAATTTCCAAACTAGCTCTTTAAATTAAGTTATTAATCAAAACCTAACTTTTATAAACGCTACTTATTTTTACATTTTCTAAGCTTATAAATACGGAAATGTTTTATTGATTTACTTATCATTTCATTAGTAAGTTTACGATTATTGTTATTTTTTGGTAAGAAAATGAAATTTATTAACAAGAGAGTTAAATTTTCAACCAAGAAAGATTTGTTAGTCGATACAGAAAAAAAAATCTCATTCAAAATGCTAAGTTTGCAAGACAAAAAGACCAATTTGAACAAAAAAGTTGAATTAACAACCCAAAAATATGCATTTTCTAGAGATATAATTAAAGTTTCAATCCAAAGAAGACGAGTTTTTAATAAAAATAAGTGAATTTTCAATTGAAAAATATCAGTTTTTTAGCTACAGGAAAATAGATACAGTTTTATTTTTTAAGAAATTCATTTTCAACCAGAAAAAAAACAACAAATTTTTAACAAAACAGTTAAATTTAAAAAAATGAATTGTTAACTAAAATGATGAATCTGATGCCTGAAAAATTAATTTTTAATCAACTAGTTGAACTATCAACCCAAAAGATGAATTTCCTTAAAAAAAACCACAACTTGCTACTAAAAAAGATTAATTTTTAACCAAATACATGAAATTTCAACCAAATTCTGAATTTTTGATGAAATTTTCAACCTAATAGTTGAATTATCAGTCAAAGAAATGATCAAAATTGAAAAAATGAATGTTTAATCAAGTGGTTCCATTTTTCAACCAAGTGATTTT
Organism: Druon quercuslanigerum; assembly: GCA_010014905.2. Taxonomy (NCBI): domain Eukaryota; kingdom Metazoa; phylum Arthropoda; class Insecta; order Hymenoptera; family Cynipidae; genus Druon; species Druon quercuslanigerum. The sequence goes on from JAAAKG020180538.1 coordinate 44,922, forward strand.
TGCACAAAAAAAGATTTTCAGTCGCTGTTTACGAATAGTTAAAATCTTAAAAGCTTAACCATATTTTAAATTAAGAGAAAATCCTGGAATGAACGTAAAATGGACGGGATGATTTGAGCAGGGACTAATATTACAGATTCAAAATGAAAATGTAGAAAATTTTTTATTTTTTACTTATAAAAATGCCATTTTGACAATCATTAAACAATAAAGTTACTAGTTCCCAAGTAAAATATAAATTAAAATACTGCTGTATCCGTATATCTTGATTAAACCAAATTGTACATAATAAATCCTGAATTGCAGTTAATATAACAATAAAATAATGCAATACATTTATGTAACAAATATATATATCCTATAGACATTTCGAAACAAATTCAAATATTCGAATTTAATTCTACATTGATGAATAGTTAATGAGAAAAATAAACGGCTAATTTTATTGAATTAAAAGTAACTGAAAAGAATGGTTTAATTCATACTTAATTTACTGGAATTTTCTCGCGATAATAAAGAAACTTTTGTAAATCATGCACAACGTTCTCAAATTATATAAGATTTTCTGTAAAATTATCTAAAAAAAGAAGTAATCCTAGTATTTATTGAGTATAATAAAGAAATTTAATTTTGAGGGTGGATTCTGGTTGTAACGTCCATAAGCAACAAATTTTTTTTACATTAAATAATGAATTAACTGTTTGTTATATACGTAAAAAATGAGCTACTTCGTTTTTTATTGGCCATCCATTTTTAAAGGAAGCAAAACCTTGAATAAACAAATTCTTAATTTGTTAAGAAAATAAGTCGTCTTTGAAAACTGAAATCTTTTAGAATCCTTAAACTTTGGTAAAATATTGTAAATTCTTGAAACCTTTGTGAAAGTTTTCTTTAATCTTTATTTGCGAAACCTTTCTTATTCGGTTGAAATTATGGGAAATGTATACCTTTGAAATTTTTATGAAATTTTGGAAATCTTTGGTATTCATTTGAAATCATTAAAATATTTTTGATCTGCGTCAAATCTTAAAAATATGACTTACATACTTTTTTTTACCTTTTACAAATTTTTAAATCTTTAGAAATGTTTGAAAATTTTGTCAAATCTTTAAAATCTCGTGTACTGCACTGTATCTGGTAAACCCTTTTTCAAATATTTGTGAAATATCTGAAGTCTATTAAATCTTTGAAATCCGTGAAATCTTTGTAAAATGTTTCAAATCCTTTTAAATATTTTGAAGCCTTTAGTAGTGTTTTGCAATCTGGTGTACACTCAAAATCCGAGTGGTGAATCCCGTGAAAAATATGTTATATGGCTAAAAATTTTTATAATTTGTAACTTTAATATCACAAAAAATGTATACTTTAACATTCTATATTAGCGAAGACGAAATAAAAAACTTATAGAATTATTCACAACATTAAAGTCTATTTAATGCAATCTATAAAATAATTGGCAAAGTCAACCAAAAATGCCTTGAAATGTCTTTATTTATTTTGAAATGAGTAAAACATAAATTATATATTGATAAATAAATACTTTTCAGTAGCAAGATTTCTTCAAGGTTCTCGAGAAAATTTCAAGGAGATTTCCTGGTTATCGTGTCGATGGACACCCTGATTTCGATAAATATTTAATGAAACAATAATCTTCGGTAATATAATGGTCAGTATCCCCTTATTTATAAGGTTCGAAATTTGAGAGTACAAAAATATGGACCAAAAATCGTTTATTTACAAAACTAATAATTTAATTACATATTTGGAATTTAAAACTTCTTGATCAATTTCTCGGATTTTCTCCTCTTTCCTTTCAAGAAGATAAAGAATCAAATCAATTAAGAAATAAATAAGGATTGGAGGTATATATATAACCTATAACGCATCCTTATACAACATAACCTGAAAAATGGTCAAAACATTCATTGACATTTCAACCAAATTTGAATTTCTTACCCAAAAACACGTAATAATTAAATATTAAATACTTTAAATGGCATTTGCTCACATTTTGATCTCATCTTCAGTCAAAACATTGTCTTTTGAAACTTCGGAGCAGAACCACTTTAAGAAATCTGTTGAACTCGGATCACTGCAAAGTTCCTCGAGAGTTTCATTTGTTAGGTTATAGTGTCGATCCGGAAACAATTCTTGGATCTTTCTACGCAATTGTTCACTATTTATGTTCATTTTTCTGGCCTTTCTTTCATAAAATCAACAAATAATCGGAGAAAAAAATGGAGCATTTCAAACTAAACGTTAAATGTCAAAATTCAGTGTTCCCTGTCTCAGCAGTTACCAGCAGTGTCGCCAACCTAATAATTAAAAAATCCCTGTTAAAAATACCAGAAAAGAAAATGGCAGAGTCGGGACATGTGGTCGTTTTCCGCTACAATTTATCATGTATCGCGAATTTGTAATCAATCACGTTTTTATACAACAATTCTTATTTAAGAAATTAGAGATTTAGTAATTAAAATGTACAGATTTTTCAAAGTGCGTAGTTTCTTATTAGCAAATGCAAATGCGTCGACAAAACCGGCTTACATGCAGACTTCTTCGTACTTGTGTTCTTTTTGCAAATTTTATCATTCACAAATTTCAAACTGTAAGTAATTCATTATTTGATTTTCCTTTTTGCATGACTTAAAGTCTGCTGTTTGTTTTCCAGAACGTAAAACTGTTTTTATTCTCCGTTTGAATTATTTAGTTATTCCAGAAAAATCCATTTCGAGTTTTGATTAAAAATTGACACATACTGTTATTGTTTGGTTATTTATATCCCGATTATTGTTAAAAACAGTTTATAGTCGTTTTTAATTTTTTATCGCCTTTTAGATAAGAATGTCATTTTATGTTATTGAAAACCGCGAAAACGTTTCAATTTTGAGGTTATGCTTGAGCAAATTCGCTGTGTATTATCTTAATATTTTTGTTTTTAAACTTTGATATTTTCAGTTAAATCATTTAAAATATTTTAATTATATTTAGTATCATTTGTTGTTATATAAAATTGGTTTTGTTTCTACAATATTTGGTCGGCAAACAAAAATTTGAAGGAAATTTAATTTTAAAAAGAAACCGTATATTACTTCTTTTGATTTAGTTTGTGTTTGAAATTCGATTATAAATTATTTTTAAGCCTTGTTTAATTCGCAACATTCATAAATTTACAATGACAACTGTTTTTGTTAAATTTATTATGTTTTTTTTAAATGATTATGTTTCTTGAAATCCGTTTTTTTTCTGGACTTTTTTTTATGTAAATCTTTTAAACAATTTTTTTTATATGATCAGGTCTCGGGCTTACTATATTATTGAGACACTATTTTACCGTTTTTTAACGATCACACTATTAGTTACTATTTCAAAAAAATGACTACATACACTATTTTCTCACAATTGTCTGCTAATGCCACTAAGCATTTCTTTATTTTTCCTTGCAAAATATTTTTGAATTTCTTTGCTAATTGGCTACATATTGTCCTAATGGCCGTCCAAAAGGTTGAATTTTCAAGCCTAAATGATGAAATACTGAATTTTCAAACAAATAGTTCAATTTTCAAGCAAACAGAAGAATAATCACAAAAATTACCACTAAACCGTACAAAATAATTGAATTTTAAAACTAAAAATACTAATATTCACCAGAAAATGTGATAATTGATATTTGAATCAAACAAGATTTTTATTTGAATAAAAAAACTGTTAAATATCGCCAAAAAAGACGAATCTTTAGCAAATACAATAATTACATTCTCAACTAAAATAGATTAATTTACAATCATACAGTTGCATTTTTAACAAAAAAATTTATTTTATACCAAGTATGTAGTTAAGTTTTAGATCAAAAGGATTAATGTTCTATAAAAAATATGATTGTTTAAGAAAATACAAGAATTTTTACCAAATAGTTTGATTATCAACTAAAAAAAATACTCTTTTAACGAAAAATCCCATAGTTAAATTTTTAGTTGGAAATAAATTTTTATTAAAAGGAAACGAATTTTCTACAAGGCTGTTGAATTTTTAAGCCAAATACATGGATTCTCTATATAACAGTCGCATTTTCAACCTGAAAGTACTTATTTCTAACAAAAATTTATTAGTTGATATTTAAACTAAAAAAGATTTCAGTTTTAAATAAAAAATAAAATGTATTAAATTGTTCAATTTTCTATTAATTTGTGGAATTTTCAATCCAAAAAGACGATTTTTTTTACAAAAAAGTACAATTTTCAATGAAATAGTTTACAATAAATCAGTAAATCATTCAAGAAAATAGTCAAATTTTGAGTTAAAAAAAAACGAATTTTGAACTAAAATTATAACTCTTCAACAAAAAAATGAACTTTCAAGAAAGTAGTCAACTTTCAAGCAAGGAGTGGAATTTTCAAACTAAAAAGATGAATTTGCAAAAAAGATGTATTACTTGATGTTGTACATATATATATTTTAATAAAAAATAGGTGTAAAAAATGCGAATTTTCTATATAACACTTGGATTTTGAACCTGAAAATGTGAATTTTCAACAAAAAAAGGTCAATTTTGAACCGAAACAATTTAATTTTCAACCAGATGCATTTTTAACAAAACAAAAAAAATGAACTTTCTATAAAAGTAGATATATTTTCGAACCATACAGATGAATGATCAACAAAGCAGTTACATTTTTAATAAAACATCTAAATTTTCGACAAAACAAATTCTCAGCAAAGTTGAACTTTCTTTTAAATTGTTAAATTTAGTTAAATTTGGTTAAAAAAAAACAAACAGATGAATTCTCTACAGAACAGTTGAATTTTTACTTGGAAAATGTTAATTTTCACAAAAAAATGTAATAGTTGATATTTAAACATAAAAATGATTTTAATTTTATATAAAAAATAGTTGAATATAACCAAAAACCAAAAAAAGACGGAATTTTTATGAAAGTTCTGGAATCCTTGAATAAAACAAAATAATTTTCAACCATAAAGTTGCATTTTTACCAATAAAAATTCATTTTTTATCAAAAAAGACGAAGTATTAACAAAATACATATATTTTCTAACAAATAATTAAATTACAAGACAAGAGAATTACTTTTCTAACAAAAAATTTGATTTTTTAAATAAAAAACTTGAATTTTTAACTAAAAAGGATTAATTTGCAACCAAAAATACAATGGTTAAATTTTCACATAAAAAAATAATTTTCAATAAAAAAAAACGAATTTTCTACAAGACTGTTGAATTTTAAACTAAGAGAGACGAATTTTCTACGAAGCTACTACATTTTCAGCCTGAAAATACTAGTTTTTAATTTATAAAACGTAGTAGTTGATATTTATGCCAAAAAGATTTGAAATTTAAATAAAAAATATTTGAGTATAATTAAGAAATAAAAATTGTCCAATATACTTTGCCACATTGTTTAATTCTGGAGCCAAAAATACGAATTTTCTACAAAACAGTTGAATTTTTAACCCGAATATGTAAATTTTCATCGAAAAAGGTAATTAATAACCATTAGTTGCATCTTAAACCAAAGAAGTTGAATATTCTATAGAAAGCTACATTTTCAAACGAAATAGATGAACACAATATTTAGTGGAATTTTCAATAAAAAAATGGTTTATGAAGAAAGAAATCAAATTTCAACAAAAAAGTTGGATGTGAACCAAAAGTATGATTTTTAAAAAAAATTTTTGAATTTTTAACAAAATAATTTAAGTTTAAACCAATACCGAAAGTTTTAAATAAAACGGATAAATTCTTAAAGAGAAATGGAAATGACTGCAAAGTCTGCGATAAATAGTCATTTTGATCATTCATATCCTAAAGAATAACATTTTAAATAAAAATTCAACTTCATTTTTAATACTTGAAAATGTCTATGACAATATTTTAACCCTACTTTTTTAAATTTGTGACACAATTTACACTATTTCTTTCATCCCTAAAGAAAGTCCGAGGCCTGTATTATGATCAACGCCTATAACTTACATTTGAAATTTACATATAAAATGTCCTTCATTAAAAAAATATATTATTGCAATTTTTTCCAAATTTATAAAGCATTGATTTCTTAATTTTTTCTTATATTCAGCTGCTTATCAACAAGTAAAACATTATTCAACTACAATAAATACAGCACCAATAAGTCAGCAGGTTGAAAAAAAATCGAAACGTAGGGGCGTAAAATATGTTGAGCTTCTAGAAGGTAAGTTTTAATTTTAATTCCAATCCTAATTCTAAAATTAAAATTAATTGTCGTGAATAATTGAATAATTTACTTTTTAAGTTACGGATTCTGAGGCGAACGACAGAAAAACAGCTGTGAAAAAAGCAAATTATTCTAATTTGTCCATGTTTGTACTTAAAGTAAGTTTTCGTTTTATCCTTATATTTTGAATTAATTTTGAATAGACTTTTTTAATGGTGAATTTATTTTATTTTTCTAGAAAAGGGACAAAATTCTTAAAGAAATAGAGTTGGCAAAGAAAAGAAAAAAGGATGATAGGAAAGAAAATTCCTCGGAAGTTTCACTTAGAAAAGAAAATCCTTCAGAAGTTTCAAATATAAAAGAAGATTCTTCAGAAGTTTCAAATATAAAAGAAGATTTTTCAGAAGTTTCACCTAGAGAAGAAAATCCTGCAAAAGCTTCACATGAAAGTTGGAAGAGTAAAGCACAAAGAGCCAAAAGATATAAAAAAGTACGTCTTTTTTATTTATTTTTAATTAACTTTCTTTTTTTTATTAAAAATAAATTGACAAAATCTCTCTGTCAATTTTCACAGGAAAAACGGGAAATAATTTACAAATTGAATGCCTTGGCACAACAAGGAAAATTGGCAAGTCTGATACCCAAGAAAAAAAGACATATAAATCCTTCATCAGAAGCTTCGAAGTATGTAGGTTCCGTGGAGAACTTGGATTCGGATTCTCTAGAATTAGCTAAGGAATCTTCTGCGATAGAAGAGGAAGAGGAAGACGAGGAACTTGATTTTGATCCAAGAGAACCAAAGTTTGTTCCTCAATATTTATTTAACACTCAATATTAATTTTAATTTTATTTTTCTCACTAAATTGAAGCAAAAGCCAAGCTGACACATACCTTAAAGTCTAAGTTTGGTTCGAAATTTAAAATGCAAGATTATTTTTTGCTTTGAAATAGCAGTCCTCGGATGCACTACTTTTTATTCATAATGTGTCCCCTAAGGGTTTACATGACTTCCATTCCATACCTCTTACATAATAAACAGAAAGAAAATTTCTACCTTAATATTTACAAATATTTACAACTATTTACATAATGTCTTATAT
>JAAAKG020180539.1:0-26032 GCA_010014905.2 Druon quercuslanigerum
GTTTCCAAGTGAAAAATTTCAAAATTTTCAAAAAATGTTGTGGAAAAAATTAAAAAATGGTCTTAAAAGTTTCCAGATTTTGTTAAAAATTTTGAAAATCTTTTGAAATATTCTTAGAATTAACGTCTCCAAGTAAAAAATATTTTTTCTAATTAATTGTTAGAAAACTGTTACGTTCGCTTAAAACTTTCCACACTTCTGAAGAACCTTAAATTTTTTCCTTAATTAATCCTAATTTGGTATTTATAAACAAAAACTTAAAACTTTCACATACAGATTAAATTTTTTTCAATTAGACTACTTATGATCGTCTATTTGAAAGAATTATTTTTAAAATTGTTTATTTGTATTTTTTTAACTAAAACATTTCCAATTGAATGGGATATAAACGGAATATTTTTGCCTTTGAAAATATTTAAATGGGATTTGAAATTCAATAAAAGCGTTTAATTATGCATCTATTAATTTAAAGTTATTGTGAAGAGTTATGCTCTCATGCCTTTTAATTCACAATTGCTTGATTTCTGGAAAGCTCATTTTAAAATTTCCTTAATTCGAAAGATTGTCCTAAAAATGAAGCCTTAAAACTGAAAATAAATCGAAGGCATCTGAAACAAAACAAAAAAATTTAATTTCAGACCACCTTCTCCTTTACCTTCTCACAACGGATTTCCAGATCCAGGTTTCATGGCTCCTTTCGACGCCGGTTCCATGGACAGTCGTTCGACATTACGAAGGTAATTAATTTTTTTTTAAATTCAATAAAAATTTGTTTTTCAATAAATGTCGATTTTATCTTTTATTTATCCAATCAGCATGGACAGTTCTAGATTGGACGACGAACACAAATTAATAGCTAGATATGCGCAAAGATTGGCTCAGGAGGCACGAACTGTAGTAAGTCGTTTAAAATTTATCTATAGTTCTCTGTTCCTATTTACCTACTCTAATGCTCTCAATTAGAAGCGACTCTCGCTCTTTCCTAATGCGGTCAATTTCATTTTCATTAATATTTTCACAGCCTCGCGCCGCTTCCAGAATGTCCCAGGCAGAGCAAACGGTAAGTTGAACAGTTTGATAATAGTCCCTAGCGAATTTCGTGATCGTAAAGTTCATCACATAGTGATTAATTTGATTTGATTGAATTGAAAAAGATAAAAATTTCGAATGGTCAAAAATAGGCGGAAATTTAGAGTGACAAAGAGATAGAAGAAGTTTGACAACCGCAGAACTGCAATGCGCCATCTGGTGTCAACAAAATGTACTTGTCAAAGTGGGTAGCTTTCAAGTATCACGTGCTAATTGCATTGAAAGTAGTGAAGCGATTATTGAAAATTTATTTTAGTAATTGGTACATAATAACACAACATTTCAAGAATATTTTTAAAAATTTTCAGTAAAAAATAAGCATTTTTAAGCTTGTTCGGATACGGCCCGAAATAAAGTTACTTTGCCGGGCCACGCAGAACTCAAGACTGGGTCATCTAAAACCAAAAATAAAATTTTAAAAATAATTTATGGGTTTCCCTAAGGCGCAAACTGTGTTTTATTTTTTTTTTAATTTGTTTAAAAGTTTTGGTAACATTTTGAAGAGAAAACACCGATTTTCGAGAAAAATTGACATTATTTATTGTTAAATAAACAATAATAATTGTAAAAAATAATAAATCTCAGCCTTGCAACCTTGCAAATTATGTATAGATATAGTGTACCAAATTTCATAAGAATCGGTCCAGTAGATTTTAAGTTACAGTTGGCACCAGCACTTTGTTAAAGATTCATCAGTTTGGTACAAAATTTATCTTATTGATAGAAAATTAAATTTTTATTATTTAGATTTAATTTTTTAAGATAAAAATGTAAATTCCATTTTGTGTTGAAAATTGAACCTTTTTTTATAGAAGTTAAATCTTAGTTAAAAATTATACTTTTTCGTTGAAAGTTTACTTTGATTTTATTCAAAATGAAGTTTTTTTTACTAAAAATTTAATTATTCTATTTTTAGTTAAAAAATGATCTGTTTTATCTTTTTGGTAAAAATTAATTTCTGTCCTTGAAAATTTAACTATTTTGTTAAAAATTCATTTCCTTTTTAGTTGAAAATTTATTTTACTAACCGGACATTTAAGTATATTTTATTTCTGGTAGAAAATTTATCTTTTTAGTTGAAACTTCATCATCAGCACTGTAATAAGAAAAAAATTGTATGGTTGCAAATTCGATTCTTTTTAATTGAAATTTAATTTTTTATCTGAATCCAAGTTTTCTTGAAAATTTATATTTTTAGTTGAAAACTAAATAATTTTGCTGAAACCTCGTTTTTTTCTTTGTTTAAATATTCTGGGATTGGTTTGTAAATTTATATTTTTTTAGTTGAAAATTTATATATTTTATTCAAACTGTATCATTTTTCGTAGAAAATTTACCTTTAGCTGAGAATTCATTCTTTTTGGTTGAAAATTGATTGTTTTAACTAAAAATATAATTCTTCTCGTTTTGGTTAAAAAAATCATTTTTTTTTGTTGAACATTCATTTTTTTAACCTTTCAACTATTCTAATTTTTGCTGATAATTGATATTTTTTAGATGAAAATTCATGTACTTGGTTGAAAAAGAGTCTCTTGTGGCAGAAAATTATTCTTTCAAGTGGAAAATTCATCTACTTATTTAAAAATTCATATTTTTACTTGAAGAGTAAGGCACTGTTTAATGCGAATAATATGTTTTCCATTATTTTGACTTATTTTATTATTTAAATTTAGCGCCCTTTTCAATCTGAAGCGATACATTTTTCCGGGAAATTTAAATAATGTAATTATAATTAATAAAGATAGAAAATACGATTTTTTAAAATCTAATTCAAAATGCTTATAAATGCTCATTAAATTCCCGAAGCACGTAAACGTCGAGCTCATTTTTGAGCATGGTACTGTGCTCATGAGAATTTCTCCAGGCACTTAAACTTTTTAGAACACTAGGTACCATAAGAGTGCAATGTGTTTCTTCGTATACGGTTTTCAGCGCTCCTACAGTTTCGGGGAAGGAACTGAATCTGAAAGCCGCGAAATTCAAATAAAAAAAGTATTAAAAAATTCGAAATTGCTTGATTAATTACTATATAAAGAAGGTAATAGTAATAGTTTATTTTTCGTAACAATAATGCTAAAATTTATTTTTTTTTGTGAATTTTCATATGAGGTTAGTGAGGTTATATAAACGCTTTTCATATTGTTTCTGCAAGAACAAAGATATTCGCTATTATTGTACTGTTGTTGCAATCTCTAACACTACAGTAATGTGGCATTTTTATTAAAAACCGTTACGATGAAACTTGTATACAAAACATTTTTAACTGTCAGAGAAGACGCATTGTAGAAAGTAAACTTTCCGTTGAAATAACCGAGCTTCTTCCCCAAAGCGGCAGAGTGCACTAGTTTCCAGAGTAGGTCACCTTCCAGTCTTATTAATACTCTCTGGTTAATAGATGTAGTACAGGATGAGATAGAGAAGAGGGAATTCAGATCCTAAATTTTGTTCATATTATGACTAATTTTTGCAATTTTTAGCAGGGAAGAGCGCCATCAGATGCCAACATAGCATCGTTGGAAGCGTCGAGGGCTCAGAGAGAATTAATTTCGCAACTGGAGGCAAAGAACAAAGAGATAATGCGGGAGATTGCAAGGTTAAGGTATACCTGTGTCGTTTAACTTCCTTTATATCGTGCCTAAACCTCGTGATCATCCTACCGAACCATCCTAGAGTCACGCATGTTCGAAGTTTTCGGTTCAGCTTCTTGTATCCTTGGTTGCATAGAGTGCACTTTTAGAGTAGAGTAAAAATTGAATACAATACTATGAAACACTTTACAATTTGAAGAATTACACAATCTAAGGGATTTAGAGTTCTTCATAATTAATTGGGTAAAGAAAGATTGACAGGATACGTTCTAGTGAAAGATTTCTTTCACATCGATCTTAATTAAATTTTTAAATAGAGACACTAACAATGGCAGCTCGCGAGATGTGCGTCGCCGATTTGACTGGAGCTTCGCAGGGTGAAAGTAGATCAAAGTCCATTAGAAGCGTTAATTAGAAATGCTATTGGATCGAAGCAAAACAAAAACGCACCTAATGGATTTTTATGTACTTTCACCCTCTGAAGCTCCACTCGAATCAGCAACGCACATCTCGGGACCTCTTCTCGTAAGCTAAAGATTCGTTTCAACGTGAAGGGTTGCTTTCTTTTCTTATTTGAAAAATGTAGTAATCTGAATAAATTGGTTTAGAATCAATAAAAAAATAGAATCTCTTGATTAGAAATACTTGACCTTGAAATTCGAAACAGTAACAGGAATCTCGAAGCAAATGAATGAAATCGAAAGATACTCCCACAGTTTTAAACTTGTCTATTTAAAATTCTGGATTAGCACATTAGGAAGATCTACACCATACAATCGAAAATTCTGTTTTCTGAATGCTCTCACAATTTTAAACGGCAATCTACTTTTAACATAGGTCATACATCATTCAGGCACATAACATGTCACAAACAAGTTGGAAAAAGAATAGCAGGCAATAGATCATAGTTTAGGCTATTCTGCTATTGTTTTTCTTGTATCACGTGAAAATCCAGTTTTAATGGAAAATAAATTTTCAATTGTTAGGAGGCAACAAGAGATCGAAGCAGCTGGGTTGGAAAATCCTGCGCTGATGTCAGAGTTGAGGGCTCTTAGGCAAAGAAAAGATGAGCTGGAAACTCATCTCGCAACGCTTCAAGATTCTAGGAGGCAGTTGATGGTACAACTCGAGGGTTTGATGAAAATGTTGAAGGTATGTCTAATTTTGTACTTTCTCGCATATGCACATGCGCAGATTGGTAGCCTCTAACAACTAAAAAAGACCAATTAAAAACCTATAGTTGAATTCGGAATTTTAAGTAATACGTTTTTGACTAAAATGGTGTATTTTCTACTGAAATAATTGAATTTTAAACCAAAAAGTTTAAGTACTACTAATCAAGACGAATTTTCAACTTAAAAAAATCGTATAACCAGAAATTAAATAAACACATAGTCAAGAAAATTAATGAATTTGATATTAAAACTATTAATCATCAGTCAAAAAAAAAACCAAGCCATTAAATTTTCATTCCAAAAAAAAGTTGAATTTTTAACAAAAAATGTAGTAGTTGATATTTCAACTAAAGAAGATTTTAATTTTTAATTAAAAACAGTTAAGATTTCAAATAAGAAAAATTGTTCAGTCGAGGGAGAGAACATGTTTCCAACATAATATTGAATTTTCAGCGAAAAATATAAATCAATAATATATATTTCTCCTAAAAAGAACGAAATTTCACCAAAATACATGAATTTGAAACCAGATACCTAAATTTAAAACTCAAAATTATCAATTTTTAACCAAAAGTAGAATAGTTCAATTTTCAGTTAAAAAGAATTTATTTCAAACCAAAAAAACGAATTGTCAACAAAATACAGTAATATAAATCTACTTTGATAAATAATCATAGTAATTCAATTTTATATTGCAATTCAAAAAAAAATTAAGAACGCTCTCGAAAAAATTCCCTGGCATTTCGATCTCCCTCGCCGACTTTGGAAATGGGTGCAGCAGAAAGTTTCTTTACCGACGTTTAGGAAAAATTAGCGGGTAAAAACTAAAAATTTGTATTTTATATCATAATCTACTGTTTTATTCTGTCCGATCCTCGAGCATTCATTTCTGTTGATATAATTATGCAATTTTATTAAGGGCAAGGAACATGACACTTTTCGTTCGAGACCGCTGAGTTCCAGATAACAATATGCGCGCACAATGATGGTGTAATGACTCGCACGCGTGCGGTTCGTCCCGCATGCCGGGCCTTCACTCGAGCAGGCATTTTTTTCATTATTGTTGGCAATTTGCAAAGTGTGTCATTAGGCAATCCATCGCAAAAAATTACAATTTGCCGTAATTGAGGTTATAACTTTAATTTCCGGCGACTGATGACTAATTCCATTTAGGAAGTCAAGAAATTTTATAAGATTTTCAGACAGTTTTAGTAATTTCAAAGAATGTGAAGCGGGTTATTAAAAAGATATGTAAAAAGATGTTAATAAATTTTAAGAGATTAGAAGGGATTTAAAAAATTCAAAGATTTTAAGGAGTCTTAAGAAAATTTAAAGGATTTTTAAAGATTTTATTTAATTTTAGTCAATTTTCAAATATTTTAAATGATTTCAAAGAAGTTGAAGGAAATTCAAAAAATTCGGAGGACTTTAAGGAGGTAACTTTTCGCAATATTTCGTGAAAAAAATTGCTAAATTTCACCACAAAATTTAGATTCCCCGGAAAAATCTCATATGAAAATGTTTAGTTTAAATTTTAATGAGAACTTTTCATTCCAAATGAAGCGCATTCCGTAAAGATCATGGTGTACGCATTGTACCCTCACTTGGTGAGCACATTGCGTGCGGCTGATGTGCGGCCACACATATTAAAGCACAGTGCTTTCACCAAATGAAGCGCATTCCGTAAAGAACGTGGTGCACACATCGTACCCGCATTGCGTGCTGTTAATCTGCGCTCGCACCTATTGTTATCTGGGCGCAATCCAGCTGGTGGTAAGGCTTTGTAGATTTCGACATCACCGACCGAGTGTGACGTAATGTTAAACTACTCAATTGAGGAAGTATTTCGTGTTGCTAGGATGGATTGAAAAAAAAAAATTTGCAGTGATGAAATATTGATGATCCGATTTTTCAGAACCACCAAGCCTCTCCAAGATCAACTCCAAACAGTTCACCACGAAGCACAAAATCTCCACCGCTGCCACCGGGTGCCATTCCCAGTAGTAGGTCAGCACCACCAACACCTGGTGGGCCTCTATCGGCCATGCAACAACAGCACCAGGTGCAACACGCGATGTCCCAAAGCTACCAAAGTCCAGTGCCCACAACGTCAGTAGCAAATATGTCGGGAAACGCTATGCTAGGAACGGTACAGAATCCTATACCGGATAATCTCTCTTGTGTTGGAGGAGATGTAAGGTAGGAGGGCATGTGAAGGAAATTGTATTGCGAACTGAAATAAAGACACGAATAGTCAAAAAGGGGGGAAGGGAAGAACGAATGCTTAGCAGTAGAAACGAGTGAATGACAATTAACAGATTTTCGCTTGGCCAAAGGCGCTTAAGATTTCAGTTTTCAATTTAAATTCAAGATAGAGAAAAGAGCCAACATCACCCTAAGTCAAAAAGTCAATACCATCACCAGCAATCAAAACTAAAAATTCGTTTTTCGAAAAAAACAAAGCACTATTTAATTTTACTTTTGGCCAGTGACTACCGTCGATTTTTAAAAAATTAGATACGATGAGCAGTTTGAAAGTGCATGTCATAAACACAGGCTATAAAATATGAGCATGAGAATTTGACAGCTTTATGTAATTCTGTTCTGTCGTTTCAGCGTTTTTATTTTTTTGTACCAGCTTTCGTTTTTAGATGTGTTGCGTTCTTACAACAAAATATCGTCTACACAGAATTTTCTTTTTCGCTTTTATTAAGATTTTGCGACTTGTTTTGTTAAACTATTGAAATTTTTATTGTGGCGGTTTTATTTATATGTCATTTGTAAATTTCTATACAATTTGCGGTAACGGGCGAGATGATTTACGTTTATTAGTTTTAAAGGGTTGATATAATTATATTAATTGTTTTTGCAAGAAATATGATCTTTTATTTTTGTAAGTATAGATGCGAATGAGTTGATCTAATCGTGAAAATATTATTTTAACTGTTTATTTTATTATTGATTAGCGTATATTGTAAAATCGGAATCATTTCGAGTTGTGTGACAGGATTTTTTCAATCTGAGAAAGTTTTGATTGTTGACAAATCTGAAATGATTTCAATTTGGCTGTAGTCGTGTTTGTAAAGTATTTAGCATGGACTATTACTATTTAGCAAGTAGGGTGTTCCTTATTACTTAAAGATAACATTTTTCCGAAATGTTGAGCAATTTTAGAGAGAAAAAAAAACTAATATTTTTGAAAATAAGGAACATCCTAATGATAAGCAAGATTTTTATTTGCACTGCAACCTTAACAAATTTGACACCCGATCACATTTTATGTCCACCTCCTCAGCTGTACATAAGCAATTTCAATGAAGTTTGCAACTTCAGGCAGAAGTCAAACACTAGTACAAAATAATCTACTATTTAAGAGATATTTTATGTAAGTTTAGGGAAAATTATAGATTTAACGTCCGACTGCGCTGCATGTGCGTGTGTTTTAGCAACACTAGCAGCGAAATTCAATTTTTATTAGCTTGTGTGCGCTTATCCACTAGTGTCTTATCATCCACAGCAAAGTCCAGTGTACAGTAGAATATTGATGATCTGTTGAAGCTTGTAATAAAAGCATGCTAAATGAACGTTTGACTTTTCATGTTTTCTTTCAGGGTGGCCACTGAACCGGAAAAATAGAACTTTTTTCTATAAAAAACCACAATTACAAAAAATCGTTAAGGCTGTTGGAACGGGGTGCAAAAAAATGGTGAAATCTGTGAAACACTAAAAAATTACAAATGGTAACAAGTGGTAACAAGTGGTAACTTTGATACGCGTTCACGTTCAATGCGTCAAGTTAAGAAAATTAATTTTCAACAAAGTAGTTCAACTTTAAACTAAAAAATATAAATTAATTTTTTTTTAGGTAACTTTGAACTTCCAACATAAAGGTGAAATTGCAATGAAAGAGATTAATTTTCTAAAAAAAAAAGTCGAATCTTCAACAAAATATATAAATTTCTAACCAAAAAGATGAATTTTCAACGAAAATTATGAATCTTTCCCCCAAAAAAAGAATTTTTATCCTAATAGAAGCATTTCTAAGAATGAAGATGAATTTCCAATCAAGAAGATTAATTTGCTAAACCACGATAATTTATTTTCTACAAAAAAAATTACCTTTGGACAAAATACATTAATTTTCAATCCAATATTTTTTTTCAATTTTAAAATTTTATAATTTAGTCAAGAAATCAACTTTTTGGCAGAAAGTTTAACTATTTCATTTTTGGTTAAAAATATACGTTTCATAGTTGAATGGTCTAATGCAATAACCACCTTAGCGCTCGAACACGCGGAGATTTATTGTCCGTGGAGCAAATGTTTCCAATTTTTCAAATTTGAGTTTCGACAGACAATACTTGTAGATAATTTTATTGTGCATTTTTTTTGTATGGCAACCAAATTCAAAACTTTCTTCGTTTCCTAGTTATTTATGGAAAACGGAGTTTCTCAACAACGAAAAAGTCAATACTTTTTTGCTTTTAACTCGCCAGATTTTTGTCGGAAATTAATATCTTGCCTTGAAAATTTTATGCAATATTCTTTAACATATTCTACGACTGGTACAGTTTTTACGAAGATTAAAAAATATTTCAGGATCGTGTAGTGAATTGAAAAAAATCTCTTCCAAATCTTGGATGCATCCATCCAAATAAAAAAATTATATGAGGAAGTTTCGAATTTTGACAACTTCCAGTGAGAAAAATCTTCCTTAGGGAACAAAGAAGATTTTCCAAAAAGTTTTAGATCTTTTGTCATCAGGAGAAAAAAATGAGGGTGATGTGAAAATTATGTAGGGCGAGCTATGCTCGAAAAGCGTCGCGAGAACATAGCACGACGGGTTATCGTACATTGGCGTACGATCAGAGTTGAACACAGCCGAGATAACAATATGCACGCACAATGATGGCGTAATGACTCGCACGCGTGCAGATTGTCCCGCACGCCGCGCCATAACCCGAGTAGACATATGCGCAATCATTTGCGACGCATATCTCTCGCACGTGTGAAGCTTGCATGCATGACGGTGACATTCGAGCTGTAAATAAGGTTATGTTCGGTACATACTCTGCAATTGACAATATGCTGCATTAATCCAAGGCACTGCTATATATCCAGTTATCCACATAATCCCAAAACAACGAAACTACTTTAACTATATTCACGAAGTAATAGAAATAACAAATACTACTATTACTTTGTGAATATTATTACAATAAAACGCGGAAGTATAACGGAGTTACACAGGCTGACTCGTGCTGATGGTGGAAGACTGCGTTGGTCAAAGCGCGTATTTCAAAATTTTTAACATTTCGTTTCGGGAAAAGGCAAGACTAATAACTTGTATTATTTTCTTCATACGAGGGAATTTGAAGAATTTCAATTTCACAATATATCTAGGATTGAATTAGATGATTATTATGGGATTGATCATTAATTATCGACAGCAGGGACGCACGCGTGCGTTGCAGGTAGGCTGTCATACGCGGTCATACGTGAAGTAAGACGTGATGGCGATATGAGACGCATTACGCACACACCGTACCTACCCATTACCGCGTTGCAACAGGTGATGGCAGCATGCGTGCGTTGTGTCTTGCACGCATGCGAGTACTGTGCGTCGCACGATTGTCATCTGTGAGCACGCTGTACATAATTTTCATACCCCCCTCATCTCTCCCCCTGATGACAAAAGATCTAAAACTTGTTGGAAAAACTTTTTGGAAAAATTTTTCCCATTGGAAGTTGTTGGTAAGGGGAGGGGATTAATAAATTGCCCAAAATTGGTAACGTAGTTTATGGATGATCCCTGATCACTGATTCAGACTTCGAAAAAAAGAACCAGAAATGTTTTTCCATTATTTGGGTGGCCACCCTGTTATTGTTTGCTGAAGTTATTGCTTTGCGCCAAGAAAATAGAGATTTTCGATGTCAGGTCTGCGTTCAGGACAAACAGCTTGCCTGGAAGCGGTTCCAGCAGTGCCAACAATAGCTTGGGAAGGTCCTTAAGGAGTGACTTGTTGGTAGCAGCCGACAGCGTCACGAATGCTATGTCGACGCTCGTCCGGGAATTAAATTCAGGTACGTTAGCTGTGAGAAAAGCAGCGGCTTATAATAAAAAAAAATATATCTCTCCGATGTGAATGCAGTTTCAAGTAGTTGCAGGAGGTACCCAAGTTCTCTCTTTAGATCTCTGCCCATGCGATCGATCCTAAGAATGACAATTATGAACATGTGAAAGAAATAATATAATTTTGAACCATCGATGGTACGGATATCACTCTCAAATATCTAGTTTAATTTTCTTGTGATTTTCATTCACACAGTTACGAGCGCGAAGGGCAGGTGAGAGTAATTCTGAGTGCTTCAATTCATTGATCTGGATCTCAGAAATTTGTTTCTTTTGCTTAAAAAAAGAAAAAAATGATCGGTACTACTTTGAATTACAATTTTCTATAGTGGAACAAATTTAAACTAAGAAAGTACAGAAGGCGGATAGAAGATTCCTGTGACCAAATCGAAATTTTCAATATTTTAATATTTCATGAAAAATTTAAAGACTCTCAAAGTTACGGAATTAAATTTTTATTTAAATAGAGCCAAACCTGGATTTAGTGATCTTGCGGTGCTCACTCAAGCGTCACAATACAGAGAGAGGAACAAAAAAGAGAAAAAACAGGAGACAAATTAGTTCCGAGACTCTGCATTTAATGTCACTCTCAGTCCCAAAATTGACATTAATTCCAGGTTTGACTGTATTTAAAAATTAAAATTCCTCCTTCTAAAATAACTATTTTCGAAATTTCTGACATCCACGAAAATCGAATCATTCTGAATCATTAGAGTAGCAACGAAGGAGCATTTTTATTATCCGATTGTGTATTTTTACTTCTCGAGCCATTTATGAAGAATAAAATCAATAAAAAAGTAAATCTTATATAATTTTGGATTCTTCGCAAATGGCAAGAGACATCGTGTTCTATAATTCTTTGTCTCACTAGGAGCCATTTCTTACGACTAACATTCAACGTCATATCTATTCTTTATCATGTTTCAATCTTTTCAAATCTTTACGAGCATGGTATCATTCGTACCTACAATATATCCTTTAATATGAGCGATTCTCTAAAAACAGGTCACTTGTGACGAAAAAGGTTGGCACAAATGTATTAAATAGGATGCTACTGTTAAAGACGACCATCTTTAATTAATAATTCTCACTGCACTTACCAGGAGGCTTCCACTCAAAAAAAAAGTGTATGAAAAAATAAAAAGGACCTGTTTGTGGGGAAATACCCATTCAATATCAATGCAGCATTCAGTAACTTTTTGAATCATACATATCTCCGTTCTTTCTTTTACTTTTTGTAAGAAAGTTTATAGATTTGTAAATCGCTAGAAAAAGAATTGCATAGAGAACCCTGAATGCTTCATTCAAAGATTCTTGAATGCCTTTCAACCTCGACTATACAAACGTTACGACGTTCTTGCTAAGAAGAAAGACTAGCCTACATTGCACTTTTGTAAATACATATCATACACCACTTTCTCATATTTCTAACACATACAAAATATATAATCACATTTTTTGCTGCATAAGACAGATTTAGTGAAGTCAGAGAAACGGTCTATCTCCTTCGGCATATAACCCAGAGGCGACAAACAGACTAAGGACTGAGAATCTTAGATTTTTTTATGATTAGTATCTTCTTCAACTAAAACTACTTTTGAGTTTCTGTTTTTCTTTGACTTCTCTTAACTAGTTGAGTTTTTCCAATTTCACGTTTTGACGAGACAAAAAAATCAAAACAAATGACACCCTAGATGTGTTGTGGAATGTATGTGATGCACCCTCTTTGAATGTGTCCTGGTGGCTTGCAGACTCAGACCAGGAGGATCAGTCTCACAGCTTTGGCCGCCATAACTTCAGAAAGCCGCTAGGTAAGTTTCTTTTCAATTCTCCAAATTGATTCGTCTTATTTTTACACACCCTACAAAACAGCGAACCATAAAACACCTTTGCACCAACAACAAATAAGGAAGCAATCCTGTTGAGGACATGGATGTAGATTAGTAGAATAGTGATAGATGATTGCATAAACTTTAGCAATCACCTCAATGGTCGAAACAACTCCGCTATTCGACAAATATACATCCATTCGACTGCGCCTTAACACTCGATTCTTTGTTACCTTTTCAATTATTCTTGGTGTCTACTTGTTAAAGACAATTTTAGCCTAAACTACTTCACAAACAGAAGAGAAAATACGGAAAACTTATTTGAGTTTCTAGCTTCAAACCATCATATGATTCAACAGAACAAATGCTTAAGCAGTTTTAGAAGATGAATTCAGTCTAGATATACTCTAGATGATCTTTGATCATAGATTAGTATTAGAATTTTTTATGTTTCATATTCGAAAATTTTTTCGTGATAGGTGAAATTTGATTCTAGATTTCTAGTTGGGATATCAAGATACATTATGTTTCACAAAGTCTAAAAGTTCGCAATAGCGATTTGACATCTGACCCTCCAGAAGTAATCTCTAAATTTCATATCATCTTCAGTTAGAGAATTACTTAATTAAAAAAAAATTTGTTCCGAAAGATTATAGCAACGACGCCTTGTTAATTCTCTTTTTCCCAGACTTCGAAGTCGCTGAAGATGGCGACGACAGCAGCGGTGGAGGCAATTCCTGGCGGGAGGAACTACAACGGCGCTATCAACAGGAACACGACTTTTTGGCGGAATTAAGAGCCCGAAATGCTTACGCATCTCGGACGTCTACTGCAACTCATTGCAACGATCACGATAGGGGAGAGAGGGAGGAAGCCGAAGGCGAAAAAGACGATGATAATGCCGAAGCACAATGGGCTGAAGCCGTTCACAGATGGGTGAATCGGTAAATTTCCAAATTTTAGATTTTTAAAGACTAAAATAAGATTTCGAGTAATTAAAAAAGGTGCAGTTCTAAAGGATAATAATAAGCTAGTCTTCAAAAATCTGGTACGAATATAGAAAGCCATTTGATTAGAATATTGGCAAATTGAGCCACTATTTTGAACGTTAGTGCATACAAAAATTATTAAAAGTGTAATGTCGACGAGTATATGACTGAAAACTTAAATACTCAAAGAATCTAAAATTCCTTACTTGAATATAAAAGCTAGTTGAAAGATCTCTACAGTGGTGGATTAAACTCCTTCGACATTTCTATCCTATCTCAAACTAATTATGAAAAAGCTACAAATCAAGCCAATGCCTCCCTCTTCCATTGAATGTCCCTAGCAATTAGGACCGCGATTTAAAATGCTTTTGGGACGAAATAAAGACTGCCTTTTTCCAATCCACCACTGATTTTAAGATGAATGAAAAAATCAAAAATCTTCTAGACGAAGACAAAAATCTATCCTTAGTACTGTTATGTAGATTTCCCTAATTAAACCCTACTAAAAGCAATGTGCGACATTTATTGCAAAGACAATTTTCTAGACAGCAGTCTCCATTTGTAGTTTAATCGATAAGGCTAAGGAGCATTTTATAATTCTAGGTTTTTATTGAAACGTTTCTATTTAGTATTCATGGAAAATGATCTAAAATACGAATTACAAAGTCTATTTCTTGAGTCCTTGACCAAAAATGCCCAGGTGATCTTTTTTAAACTTCTTAATGTGTCGAGCTTCAAATTGAAAGATCCTTTCCGGGAACCAGGACTTTTTTCTATCTTCATACAAATTGAATACTCGATTGTCGTATTTCGAAGTGTAAGGGCTCTAAAATTTTTTTACCTGGTTCACAACTGCGAAGTAATTGCTGTCAATGACCAAAATAGTTGTATTAGAACGTAACTTATTAGAAATCTAACGGCATACTTGAACCTAATTAGAAAGATTCCTCTGCCTTCAGTATTAGATTACGATCTTCAATTATGTATCATCATTTAAATTCAATTCAAAATTAAAAGCTATAGGATTTTGCTCATTAATAAGATTTTAGGTTCTAATTCTTTATTGTATTATGGTTACTTACCTTGCTCAAAATCATATCACATGTTACTGAAGTACTAGATTCCTCAATTAGGGTTATTTAATTAAGTTGCATTGAAAATTGTTAAACAACTGTCAGTAACAGGTGATACGATTTCCATTTTAAATGAGTGGACACTGCACAGAACTATACACGCTTGTTTGCGAAAAATCTAAAAAGTGAAAGAAAAAGTACATGGATAATATAACTTAAAAGCTGTGAAGCGACGCATTATATATTATAGAGGAGTTCATAATGCTAAAATGTGTAATTATAGTGTCGAAGATTCAGAGTAGTTGTACGCGACGCACAAAAATGTTACGTTCAAAGATATAATGTCGCAAAAATAGTACCGTTAACAAAGCACTACAATATATAAATATATATAAATATATATAATTTATTGTCAAAACTTCCTTTATCCGAAAAGTTTTCTGATTTTATAGAAGATTATTTATTGTAGAGAGCTCCTACTATTTGTTATTGAGTAACAAATTTTCGGGACTCACGGATTAAAAAGTTTAAGGAATGAAAAACTACATCGAAGAGTGAAATTGTTTTCTGTATGATAATTGAGGAAGTATAGGTTCGTTTAGTTGTTAATTCGACGCAGGTGAAAACGCATTCCAAAAAATAAGTCTTTAAAGAAATGAGATGACAAGAGTCCTCCATTTATGTGTAAATATAAAATTTTCTATCCTTCCTTTCTATCGTATAAATTATAAATATGAATGAAAATTATGTAGATGTTATACGCGAACCGAGTACTTAATAAATAGAACGAGACAAATTGGTGCATTTTCATTCATAATTGTTACCTTTAAATTTTGTGTTTTAACATTATATTAGTTACTTTTATTTGCCTGAAAGATAATTTCAAATGTTGTACACTATTTTCTTTTTAATTCAATGCTTACCAGATGGTGCATAATTTTTCCTTCACACTTTACACTGCCCTGCAGTACAGGCTTAGGACTGTCAGCTCACAAATAACAATTCGATGGGTCCTGAAAAACTTCGACTAAAATATTTTTAGGACACGTCGAAGTTAGATATGTGCTGGCGTGTTTAAAAAATTGTACACTGCAATGACCAAATAACTGAATAGAAAATGTGTGACTAAATCAAATTCTGTTACGGCTCTGAGTATTTTTGAAGGGGAGGACGAGAAGGGTCGCCAACCAGGAGTTTCTGGTAATATTTACCAACTCTCCTCTGCTGCTCTTTAAAATAAAGGTGAATTACTTCGAATAAAAATATTTGTAAGAGCGATACAGAGAAAGGAAAGATCCCTTTGATAATTTTCAGATGGCTAACGTACCCTTTTGAAAACAACTTATAAAACCTTATACAATCTTATACAATTTACCACATCTATATGGGACGAAATTTTGACTCAATAAAATTTTTATTGTTTTTTATTGGACTTTCTAAGCTTGAAAATTGTTTATGATTTTTTACGAGAAATTTCTCTTACGTAAAATTTTGAATGACTTCTAGGTTTAACTATGTAAGAATTTAATATGTCATCCCACTAAAATAACAGCAAAGATTTTACGTGGTTACATGTATACACAATTTTATTGGTACTTTTCAGTAAAACTTTTATTCGATTATACATGTGTGAATAAATCAATTTTTTTAGAACTAATCATATTATCACGATATAAATTTAATAATATCTTAATACGAATTTCCAAACAAAATTTTATTTTGATTAAAAGGGTTATTCCAATAAATCAATTTAAAATATTATAATTGATAATATTAAAGAAAGATGTATGATGCTTAAATACATTTTTATCAGAAACTTCTTTGCAAATAAAAATTTCCAAATAAGTAATTCTGTTTGATAACAAACATTATTTCTGAATGTTTCTAAACATTATTGATAAAAAAGAACATTTTAGCTGTGAATGATAATTAATCTTGCGAAATAATTCTGTTCTTAACATTTTGCTACCACACTATAAATTGTAATCTTTTTCACACTTTCAAAGAGATGAGTAAAATGAAATTATAGACAAAAACTTAGAATATCTTAATTGTTATTATAGCTTTGATTTTAAGGCGACTTTTTACATTTTTCCAGGATTTTAAAAAAGTTTAGGAAAACTTTGAATTATTTCAAAAATTTTAGCAAAATGCAGATTTTTTAAGATTTATAAATAAATTTTTTGAAGCTATTTAAGAATTTTCAAAGGTTTTAAGAGGGAAAAAAAATTGTACAAAATTATGTGTCAGATTTTAAGGTAATTTTTTTACTTTTGGAGAACTTTTTCGAATCTATAGGAAAAAGAAGTTCACTTAAAAATTATCTAAAACATTAAAAAAATTTTTTTTAAATATAAAAATTTGAAAAGATTTTTAATAAAAACTCAAAAAAAAAACGTGGATATTTAAATATATCAAAATAAAATATGGAAGTTTTATAAACATTTTGAAAGGCTTCAAGATTGAAAACAAAAATTAAGAGAATTTAAAAAAAATTTCAAAACATTACATAAGATTCCCAAAATGGTCAAAAACGAATCTCGAAGATTTTAAGACAATTTTAGGGATAATTTGCGTCAGTTTAATAAATATTTTAGGAGTTTTTAAAGTTTTGAATAGATTAAAATATTTTAAAACTGTCACATCCCGAGCAAATAGGCGAGGGTAGTATGGAAATTTGGTAAGAGAGAGACATGGGTGCTGATTATGTCAGGGTGGTAAGGCCTTATAATTTATTTTGTTTGTGGGTACGCTGTCACTTGTCAGCTTTATGGGAGCTGTGTTAATATACAGTGTTCAAAAATAAGAAGGGTGATCGGGTGAACAATATATTTATTATAAGAACATAGAATGGATAAATAGTTACAAATATTAACTTACGTATACTTTTCTCTTTTAGAAAAAGGCGAGAGAGAGAGGGCCAGAGAGAGAGAGAGAGAGAGAGAGTTGCGTTGTCGATTGTATCTCCGTTGTTGTTGTGGGGCAGCGACGAAACCCTACCGGATGTTTGTTCAGTGAACTCAATGCACAAGCACGATTCACGATTAATAGTGCGATACAGGGCCCTAAACAGCTGCCCAATCCACACTTGAGTTCTTATTACAAACGTTAACACAGCGGAGTTTTTTTGAGAAAGACTCAATTAACGTCGACCGAAAGTCTCAGTCGACGGGACTTACACTGAAACGACTTTTGAGTAGTAGTTCTCACATGTAGTACAGTGGCGCCACGAAACACTCGGAAGCTACCGCTCCATATGATTCGAGGTGCAGTTCTCTTTTATTGAGGGATAGCCACACAACGAGAGATATAGCGAGGGACCACCACTCGACAGAAGCGGGGAGCTGCTCTCTATCTAATTTCGTGTTTCTGCAACTCGCAGTGATAGTTACTGCTACTTCATTACGTGGCGCTGCTCCTCAATATTTATCGAGGAACAGTCCTACAGCTTAGAGGGCGCTGCTCCTCGAATGTCGTTTCAGTGTAGGTTCCTGACTTTCTTGCTCTTCTTTCTCGCACAAATATTACGCTCTCTCCCTTAGCATGATCCACACATAGGTCCGATTAAAACTTGACTCTCTATTAATCCTCTCTTCATCCACCCCTACGTCTGTTCTCCTTCTCCCAACAGCATTCCCTAACCAGCTTACTTCCCCTCTTTTCTAAAAATTTCTCCTCATATTTACACGCTCGGCTCCCCGTTACAATCCCTAAACTCGTTCTTCCTCTTCACTATAAGTTCTAAAAGATTCATCTGATCATATTGAAATGAAACATTTGTACATAAAAACAATTAGATACAAGAATTACATGCGTAAAGATAATTTAATACAATTCATGCCATCTGATCATATTATATTTTATCACTCACGTTGATAACGCATTCCAGACAGTAAAGCAATCCATAGATTCATTGAAAGTAAAGACAATCATTTTTCTGGAAATACATATGGTTTAGCGAGAATGCGCTAGTCAAGTATTCAGAAAATTTTAAAAATTAATGTGGGGGATTAAGATTTTGTGATCACTATTTGTCTGGATCAAATTAGACTTCTTGTAGAAAACCATCGTACTTATATAATTAAAGAATTCTGATTCTTGTTGCTTATGAAGAACGGCGCGCAGGCGCAAGCGGCATACGTACATTTTGTACTCGTTGTGATTGAAGTACACATGTAGTATTATGGTCGAACTCGTAATTTTCTAACCTACAATCGTATGGTTAAATCAATTATACTATTTCCATCAGTGCATATTCGACTCCCCCTCCCCCCTGCGCCATACATAACGATCAAGGTAGTGATTTTCTGACCGAATTTATGAAAATCTTTTGCAAGTCTTTCCAAATTAAGCATTTGAATCCACGGCATTCCTGCGTACGCGCATATTGGCGCGGCCATTTTTTTATCCTGACTCAAATGCGCCAATAAGAAGGTCGGTACGTGAATGGACAGTCTCTCTTCTTATAGGGTCTCTGGTATATAGTGGACACTAGCGCACTCTATCGCTTCGAGGAAGAAGCTCGGATATTTCAACGGGAAGTTTACTATCTGTAATGCGCCTTCTCTGACAGTTAAACATTTTTGTATGCAAGTTTCATCGAAAATGTTTTTGATAAAAAAGCGACATTACCGTAGTGCTGGTGGTAGTAATAACAGTTAAATAAAAAATAAACGACGTTCGTTTTTTTGGACTTCCAGTAGCAAACTCTGCAGCGTAAGTACAAACGTAACAAGTATAATTGTTCTTTTGGAAAAATATGAACGGCGTCTATATAACGTCACTAGCCTGAGATGAAAAATCACAAAAAAAAAGTTTAACAATAATAGTGGCATGGTTGGAATAGTAGAAAAATAGTGTTTAACATAAAAATTAAATTATCTGTAATAATAAAAAAATATTAAAAATGTTAATTAAGCATTTTCAAAGAAATGCAGTTAAAAATGAATTAATATCTTTTATTATAAGTAGGTTGTAACTTTTAAAATTCATCTAACTTGAAAAATACCTGAGCAAGTGCAAATTATTTTTGTAGTTTTAACATTTTTCGTATAAATATAATTTAATTTAAAACATAACATAATTCGTATAATAAAAGAATTATTAGTTTAAAATGATAAAAAAAATGTTGTAATAAATACGTGAATGCTTAAACTGTATTCAATTTAAGATACTGAAAATGAGAGCATGTATTTGTGTTTTTTAAGAAGAAATGTTTCAACTGCTTAATTTATAGAAATCTAAAAGTTTTCCGTTTGGCACCATTTATTTTTAAATGATTCAGTTGGAAGGTTGTGGAAGCTTTTATTTTAAACGCGTAATAAATTTAACTTAAACTTTATTTCTTAGCACTTCAAATGAAGAAATTTTTCGTTTAAATTCTTTGGCCATAACATTCGAGTTGAGGTCACATGCCTTTTTTATTTGCAGATATATGCTCGTTTTTTAGCACCTTATTTAGAAAGAACATTTTGCCTTCCAGAAGTTCAAGATTGAAAATTAAACTAAAAAAGTAAGCTAAATAAAAATATTTATCAATCAAATTAGATCTCTATTTTCTAGTATACTAAATCTTAAGAGATAGGAGCTAATTGCGCCTTTAAGAGTTACAATATCAATATTTTTTGGTAAATAAATATTATAAAACATTTTCGAAATTTTTTGAACTCATCCTCTAAAACTTCTGCGCAATATATTCTTCACATAAATCAAGACCGGATTATCGCTTTCTGTCCGCTCAATTATGAGTAATTTAATTTATAAACGTATTTTTATAAAGCGTATGTTTGAATCATAATTAAAGAACTACAAGGACAATTATAATTTGAATGGCGCATTACATTTTTTACGTTGCAAAACTTTATATTGCATACGTGTCTAGGCTTCTTGATTAAAATTTAGAACCATCTCGAACATCGAGATAAAGTTGCTTAACCCATTAGGTCCCGACTGGACACATTTTTAAGATTTTTTTCAACTGCTCTATTAACTAAGAAATCGGTCATAGAAAAAATCGGCAATACCTATTTCCGACGTAAAATTGTCTGAACTTTCGATTGCTGCAGTTAGAACTTAAAAAAAATGCATATTATGCATTTTTGCATTAAAAGTGTCCATGCACTCTAAGCTTCAAAATGTAGTTGTAGGTATTTTTAAATTAAACATGGCAGCATCTAATATGGCAACTTAAATTCACCATTTTTTTTTTATTTTACGATACTTTTTCTTAAATTAAAATTTTTTTTCAATTCTGATAAAAATCAGTATAGGAGTTTTTTTGGCTCGCTGATTATGAATCTGCTATCAGTTTTTGAAAATTCAAAATGACAGATCTAATATGGCTGCCCAAAATTTTGGAAATGTTTCAATTTTCATAAAAATTTGTATGAAGGGTTTTTTTTCTGGATTACTGATTGCGAATATGTTATTATATTTTTAAAATTCAAGATGGCGGTTACAATATAGCTGTTTAAAAATTCAAAAAATTGTTTTAATTTTCATGAAGATATTCCAATGAAAAAACATGAGATTCCTAAAGAGATAAAACATTTATTTTAACGCCTAGCAATGCAAAGGATAAAATATGTAAATTACATGAAACTGTAACAGTAGAATCAAAACAAAAATGTTTAAATTTTAAAAAATGTGGTTCAAGGACGCAGAAAATCTATAAGATTCAATTTATCATAAGTAAGTAAGAATCTTATACTACGTCTTTAGATTATTGATGATAATAGGTTTTATTATAAAAAAATTAATAAATATAAAAAAATTTGAAAAATTTGAAAAATAAAGAAAAAGAAGAGGCTTTCTTTATTGCGTTTCCCTTCCTGCGGTGAAAGCCGGGCAACGACACATAATATATGTCGGCTAAGAAACGCGACCCATAACCTCTCTATACGAATTTTCAGAAAAATTGAACAATTTTTTGAAATTTCTGGCAGCCATATTGGATCCGCTATCTTGAATTTTAAAAATCTGATAACAGATTCGTCATTAGCGACTCGAAAAAGCTCCCTATGCGAATTTTCACGAAAATTGATAATTGTTTTAAAATTTTTGGCAGCCATATTATATGCGCCATCTTGAATTTTAAAAATCTGATAACATATTCGTAATCAGCAATCCAAAAAACATGGAGATAAATTTTTTTATGAAAATTGGACAATTTTCGAAATTTTTGGAAACCTTATTGGATCTGCTAACTTGAATTTTAAAAATCTGAATAAATAAGTTAGAATCTTATATTAAGTTTTTGGATTTTGGATTATAAAAGGTTTTATCATAAAAAAAAAATGTTCAATTAAAAAAAGTTAAAAAGAAAGAAGAGGCTTTTTTTATTGCGTTTACCGCCTCGTGGTGAAAGCCAGGAAACGACATATAGTATCTGGCGGCTAAGCAACGAGATCCATAACCTCCCAATTCATATTTTCAAGAAAGTTGAACAATTTTTTGAAATTTTTGGCAGCCATATTTAAATTACTATCTTCAATTTTGAAAATATGATAACAGATTTACAATAGGCCACTCAAAAAACCCCTCTATACGAATTTTCATGAAAATTAAATTTTTTTTTGACATATTTGGCAGTCATATTACATCCGCCATCTTAAATTTTGAAAATCTGATAGCAAATTCTCAATCAGCGACTTAAAATATCATCTTGCACTAATTTTTATCAAAATTGAAAAAAATTATTAGTGCAGGAAAAAGTACCGTGAAAATAAAGAAAATTGGAATATAAGCCGCCATACTGGATGCCGCCACGTTTAATTTGAAAAAAACTGCCACTACATTTTGAAGGTTCGAGTTCATGGACACTATTTTTGACAGTGGACATGAAAAGAGCCAAAAATTTCACGTCAGAAATGATCTCTGGAAAAATGGTTTTTATGACCTTGGAAAGGTAAAAAATTACAATAGCCGTTTAAAGCCGTCCACAGGTCATTTTTGATCAAAAATTTCCCCCTCTTTTTTAATCCGCCGTCAAAAATAGGGGTTTTCATTTAAGAAAATGGTCCTACCTCTATTTGACCTTCAAAATTAACTTCAAGGTCAACTCAAGGACAAAGTCTTGGTCAACCTCTGTCCGAACCATTTCTTCTTAGATAAAGTATTTTGAAAGATATTTGGGATTATAGATTAAAATGGGTTAATTTGCAATATTGCAAATTCCTGCAAGTCGGTAATATCAATGATTCGCGACTGACCTCTACTGGCATTCAGTGCAATTATTTATCTCGTCTGCTCCGCCCAACCCTATGAATCGCCATTACTCTTTCTGCTCTCTT
The DNA here is from genome assembly GCA_010014905.2 of Druon quercuslanigerum. Lineage (NCBI taxonomy): Eukaryota > Metazoa > Arthropoda > Insecta > Hymenoptera > Cynipidae > Druon > Druon quercuslanigerum. Next base: position 23,168 of record JAAAKG020180539.1, read on the forward strand.
AGCATCTGGTGGGGTATCGTAGTTCAAATAAATCCAATAGATGGCGCTCCGATCAAGAAGGTCTATTTTTGCGTTTTTTATGTATTGGAAAAAACGGTAAATATCCTGTACAAAGTGATTTCTAAGAGAAAAATTTTTAAAATTGACAATTAAAGGAAATAAATTACTTTCTAATCAGAAGACTAATTTTCACCCAGAATGTTAAACTTGGAACTAGAAGAGGTAAAATTTTCAACCCAAAGCAGAACAGTTAAATTTTCAGTGAAAAAAATTTATTTTCAAGAAAACCAAATACTCCAATTTTTATAAAAAAAACATTATTACTATTAGTCAAGCGGAGTATGTATTAACTTAGTTCATTAATTTTTAATTGTGTAAACAAATGGAATTTGTTTAAATAATTTTGTCTGAAAATTCGTTTTTTCCCTTAAAAATTATTACTATTCGTGCAGTTAAATATTTATTAACATTAATTTATTAATTTTTAATTGTTCAATGAAATGGAATTTGTTGTTTTTATTTTTTTTCAAGTTTTTTTAATTTAAATTATTGCTGTTGGCCTGTGGAATATTTGACGATATTGGTTAATTAATTTTTAATTATTTAAATTAATATCTATTTGTGCAAAAAATTTTGCTTTTTCGAACATTCGTTAAATTAACAGTTAATTTTTGTCAAGTAACATAAATTTATCTTTAAATACATTTTAATTGTTAAAACAGTAAGTTATTATTAATTTTTAACTAATAATACTATTTAATTAAGAATCTGTTTTATAATTGAAAATTAATAAACTAATTTTAATAAATATTCCACCAAACCAATAGTAACAAATTTTAGGGAAAAAACGCATTTCCAAAAAAAAAAATATTGAAACAAAAAACGTTCGTTTAAATAATTAAAAATTAATGAAACAATTTTATTTAATATTCAAATAGAAGAATAGTAATAATTAGGGGGGAAAAGGAAACAAATTTTTGAAAGCAAATTGCATCAAGATAATTATTATCTTAATGCAATTTTTCAGCAAAGTATTTGTAAATCTTTTTAAAGTCAACTAAAAATCATTATTAAAACTTAAGAATCTCTTGCAAACAAAAATGGTAAAATATCGAAAATTATTTAACTTTTAAATTGCTAATATTTTCAATGGCAAATTTTTTATCTGTCAGAAAATTTTTTTTTTAATGTTCCAAATTCTGAAAAACATATGACTAAAGAAATAAAGTCATGAAGAATGTCAGTACGATAATTTTTATGTGTTTCTGTCCTATACACAAAATTTTGGCAAACATTTCTACAGCTGTCTAAACAATTTTGTTTCAAATTTCGAAAATGCTCTAATTCTTTACATTTTCATTCATCAGTAATATAATGAATGTTTAGTTTTTGTTATTTCAATATTGCCAAATAAAATATTTAATGCAATTGTAATTTTGTATATTCACAATTTAAATTCCCTATAAATCTTTTTGTTTATAAATAATTTAAAATTAAATTTTCAAATTCATACTAAAACTTATCTCAAGTATATTTTAATTATATAATTATTATAATTACATAAAAATTTGTATCACAATAACAAATTTTTGAAAAATAAAAATTTTGTTTAGTTGTTAAAATGAATTTAATAATTGATTAATTATTATATCTAACAGTAAATTAAAAATAAACAAATTACAATATGTACTATCTGTTAATGCCAATGCTAATTATTTTTCCCCTTCAGTTACGACAACGTTTTTCAAAATTTTTATTTTCAAAATTCAAAATCCCTTATTATTCGAAAAGCCTTTTTTTGATTCAGTGAATTTTAAAGGCTTCCATTAAAAAAATTTTACATTCTGAACTGTGAAAACGTTAAAAAAATAATTTTTATTATTTCAGGCAACTTTTTAGAATCAATTTTTTTTAATGTAATAAGAATTTAAAATTCTACAATATAAGCAGCTTTGACTGTAAAACATAAAATGCAGATTAAAGTATCATCTGATTAAAAACCATTTTTATTTAAAAGCACAGAGTCAATCGAAGACTTTCAAAGAATGTTGAATAAACTGAATGCAAGCATGAAGAGCATGGGCCTCAAAGTTAACGTTAATGAAACAAAAACTATGGAGTTCGAAGAAAAGAGTGAGAAAGCAATATGCAAAATTGTGTTAAGTGACGAGAGAATTGAATAAGCTGATCAATTTGTTTCCCTTGGTAGCTTATTTACTAGATGAGGAGTTAGATAGGTGCATAAACGAAGGTAAGAAAGTTTTTTTAGAGCAGGCGGACAGAAGGAATCTCTGAATTTTATTGTCAAGTTCAATTGGATTTATTCATAGTAGATTTCCCGACACGCCCCCTGAAGAGGTTGACATTAAGGATCTTTTATTTGATCCTGATGGTCAAGTAGTAAGCGAGTTGGGTGGGTTTTTTTCAGTAAGGGTAACGTCATTCTGTAATTTTTTGAAAGAATTTATGAAAAAATCCATAAGAAGCTTTAAAAGAATTTTTCGCTTGATACAAGAATTGTCTTCCCTTACCTGGTGTCCATGCCTTCTCTTCCCTAGCCATTTACTGGCCTACTCTCCGTTCCATCCCTGGTGTTCAATTGGGCACATCCCTGGGTCATACCTTCCCCTCCCTGATGTGCTACGTTACGTTGCGTTAACTTAGTGCGTTTGGACATGTGAACGTGACCGGTGACAGTACCTAGCGTTATGTTGTGGGTTGAATACATAGAGTTAATACAGATAGAGGCAACAAGCTAGCTTGGGAGGCGTCATGGCGGTAGAGAGAAAAAGAGAATCAGCGAACCCGACAGTCACCTCACTCTTATGCATACAGTTATCTCTATGCTGTTATGCCTCTCCCCAC
>JAAAKG020180550.1:0-26032 GCA_010014905.2 Druon quercuslanigerum
TTCTTGGTAGAACCAATATATTAAGATAACGGAAAAGTAAATAACAAATTCTGATAGAAAAATACTTCTGGTTAAAAATAATTGAACTTCTCAGAATATAATTTAATGAATTTTATAATTTTTAATAATTTTACTGATTAAAATAACCAGAAATGGGTCACTTTAAAACTTTAGAAATGACGCCAGCCTTCTATAGTCAAGACCATAAAATTAACAAACGCATTTATTTTTAAAGTTCTAAGCATTTTTGTGAGTCATAGTCGGAATGGTCAATTTTGATTTTTTTTTAGAAAATCATACTTCGATGTATGGTATAAAATTATAATCATATCACTTTTTTATGCTCAACAATGTATCCAAAAAAACAAAAAAACAATATATTATAACAAACAATAGATTTAAACCAGGCTCGGCTAAGAAAGGTGATATTTTGAGGAAAATTCTCTTAAACATTTGGTTTAACCATTCTTTTCGGCACAATTTTTTATGCCAATGAAGACCTGATTTAAAAAGTTAAATTACATTCAAAAAATTACTTACTATAAACAATTTACTTAAAGAAATACTTCAGTGTATCAGGTTGTTCTACACGAAAATTAATTTGTTCTAAAATCATAATAGTTTATAATAAGAATCGTATTTAGCAATTTAATATGATTATACATTTAAAATGTATGTGTAAATTATAAATTTGTAAACAATTTTTAAAATAGATTATGGCAAATGGAGAGATCAATAGAAAAAACAAAGAAGTTAATATTAAAATGAAAGCATTTAATTAAAAGATAATTTCTCATAGAGATAAATTAAAATCGATGTTTTAATTATTTAAACAAGAAATGTTTAATTCTGCGAGTAAATAAAAAAGTAATTACACATAATATTAAGGTATTCACGATCACTTTGCTTCTCGCTAGCAAATGTATTTACTTCCTCATGGATGAAGGACTTGTGATCTTTGAAATAATAGATAAACTGCAGTTTTCATTTTGATCAATTTAAGAATAGAAATTTGTAAAAAAATACAAAATTGCAAAATAAGAGGAGAAAATTTTGTTAAATACAATGAAAAATCAGAAAATTTAAGTTTTGTATTTCAAATGGTAATTTTTGGAGCTGGTAAAAGGGAGGGGGAAATTCTGTTGCACCCTTCATTTTTCCCAGCTTTATGCAAAGTTAATTTAAGTTTAAGTTTTCAGTAAAGAAAATTACCTTTGAAACAAGAGGTTGAATTTTTAAACAAAAATAATTTGAAATTTTTAAATACAAAGAAATGTCATTCAACGAAAAAAAGACAAATTTATAATCAAAACAAAATTGATTAAAAAAAGGAATTATTTACAAAAAAAAGCTTATGTCGATGAAAAAAGTTTTTTTGTTTAAAAAAGATGTTTTAAATATTACGAATGCGCATAACTTTCTCTCTTCAATAAAGTGCATTTATATTTTAGGTCAATCGATTTGGAACAAATAAAGGAATATTTCCGTTATTGCATCAATTTTGAATTATGTTAATGAAAACAATTTTGCTATAAAAACCCACTGTTTCAAATATTCTGCATTACCATCGCTTCCTTACTGTTTCATACAATGTATCAATATTATAAGTCAATCGATTCCTCTAGAATCATCAAATCTTTTCTGTTCTCACATCAACTTTAAATTATAAAAATGAGAAAAATTTTCGTATGCAAATTTTTGTAAAGTAAATTTGCACCATTTTATTGTTTTATTTATTATTAGTCAAAAAGTGGCGCCTAAAGACCCTGACTGTGTGTAATTAATTTTGAGCTTATTGATTTCCTGTGTTTTTAACATTGTAAAAAATTATATTTTTTAACTTTGTTTAAACAATCGAAAGGTCATAATTTCAAATTCGTGACAAGCTATATCGCGTTTACAATTTCAAAATATGACCTTCCAGTTATATCTATAGATTTACCAATGCCTCACCTTCGCGTTGTTTTATTAAACTTTTCTATTTTTCATTTTTCATTCTATTTTAATCATCTTTTTTTCATTATTATTTACATTCCAGAAAAAATTTATTTATTGGTACTATGCTAGCAGTTGCTTTCCACACTTGCATTAGGAAACATCTCGTCCAATTAAACTCGTATTTTTTTACTTATCTTCTTTAGGCACACAAGTTCATACTTATTCAAGTTAATATTTATTTAATGAAAGTAATTTTGGAAAATTTGGCTAAGTAATTGCAATTTTCTATGGGAAATAAGGAAAATATACAACCGAAAAAAAGTTTTTCAATCGAAAACAGAACCCTATTGAAAAGTACCACTTGAGGACCCTGAATATTCGTAATTAATTTATTGCTCATATTTATTCTTTATGATTTTAAGATTGTCAAAATTTTTATTTTTCTTAACTTTGTTCAAATAATCATAAGGCAATGTGTGTGAATTGGAGACAGGCCTCGTCAAGTTTAAAATTAAAAAATATGACTTTATTCTTTCAATGGAGTTAAAAATGTTACATTATAGTGTCTTATTAAACTTTTCTATTTTTGATGTTTCCCATTTTAATAACATTTTTTAAAATTATTATGTACAATCATAAATAAGTTTATTTGAATCAAGCAAGAAGCTGCTTTGCACTAATAAATTGGCAAGTATCCCAAATAATCAAATTATTAATGTTCTATACTAACCTTAGATTGCTCACTTATCACTGATTAAATCTGTAAAATTTTCCAAGCAATTATTTATTTTTTAACAACTTTTATTCAGAGAGAAAAAAACTGGAAAACTAAAATATAAGTTACTTGAAGCACGCAAGATTATATTAATTACCGTCGTTGCTAATTAAAAAAAATAGACGTCTTAAAAGTTTCAATTAATCTGTCGCAAACTATGAAACTTTTTACTCTCATGACACTTTCTCTTACGGAGCACCGTTATTTATTCACAGCCTTGTAAGCAATATATTTTTTTTATAAATCTCCGCTGCCTTCAAGCAAAAATTTGCAAGTTATCAAAAAAGTGATTTTGGACTTATATGCGGTTTTTGAAAACGAAATCCTCTCTATTTTCAGATTATATTTAGCCGTACAATTTCAAATTTACCGCCATATACAGCGCCTATTGCGTCTGGCGTCTGCACAGACACTCAGTAATTTTCAGTTTCGTACCTGGAACTAGAATGCTACTTGCACTCACGTCGCGTTTTCTCTTCGAAGCTCGCAAATAAAATCGAGACTTGCAATTAAAATGAACCTTATTTCCTTTAATATTTTGAAAACCCCACTTAACGCGCTAATAATTATTATTTTTAATTAAAATATACTGTTGTGTAAACATTTTTTTCCTTTCTTCCTTCCTAACCTTAAATCACCACGTGGTTTCCAAATTGTTACGAGATTTTATCATCAGCGATTAAAATTGTACTCCAATTTTCTTACCAGAATTGGTTCACTTGATTCGACTTTTAAGCTAATCCCGGCCGGTATTGAAGCCGAGATCCGACCAGTTTGAAATTCTTGTGAATAAATTTCTTGAAATCCATTAAAATATAAAATCCTTTGAAATCCCGTGGAATTACATGAAATCTGATGATGTTCCTTTAAATATGCTAACATATTTGAAACATTATGAAATTCTTTGAGATACAGGAAAATTGATTAAAAAACGTTATTGAAAATCTTTAAGTCCCTCAAAATTACTGAATTTTTCTAAAGTCTTGTAAAATCTTTTAAAAATCCCTTGAAATATTTGTAAATCTTTGAAATTCTCAGAAATCCTTTCGAGTCTTTTTAAACGTTTTAAAATGTTGTAAATTTTATGAAACCATTCCAAATCTTGAAAAATTTAACGAAATTCTTTAAAAACGCAGACGAACCGAAACATCTGAAATTATATTTTAATCTTTAAAGTCCTACGAAATCGCTTTATTTTTGTTAAATTCCTTGCAGTTTATATAGATATTATAATATGTTTAGAAATTTGTTACATCTATTGGAATCCGTCAAAAATCAATTAAAATCTTTGAAATAATATTTTATGCAATCCCTTGGACTATCGTAAAATCTTTAGAATCTTTTAATTTCCCTTTAAATATTTAAAATATTTGAAAAGTACTTAAAATAATCTCAATCATTAGAAATACTAGAAATTCCTTGAAATCTGTTTAAATCCTTTTAAATCACTGAAAATCATTCAAGTGTTTCTAATTCTTTCACAAAAATTGGGTAGAATTGCCCAAGAGATCAACAAGAGAATAAACTCGGGTTTTTCATAGAAAGAGAGAGAACCCTAAGTTTCAAAAAAGTGTGATAAAATGGTTTGATGAATTAACTAATTAAAAAGAATTTTATTTTTATATATTTTAAATTTATAAGCGTTCCAATGCTTTAAATGCTTTTATTTTTTAGTTAAGTATTCAATATTCAAATCGAAGATTTTTTCATGTATAAAAGTTGACAAAATTTTATTTTTATACCTTGGAAAAATGTTTGGTAACCGGGAAATGACAAGAAAATGTGTTTTGTTTTTAGACACCACTCTGAAATATTTATATTTGAGTATTTTACTGCCAATAAGAAACTTATCTGGCGCAAATCATGATTGCTAGTATAAAATTGTTTAAAAATTTGTCCATCTAAGTAGCTATATCTTTCTATATGTATAAAATTTGCCGATTCGAATATCTTAAAAGAACAATTAAAAAGGATTTTTAAATGATTTACTAATATTTTTATATAGGATGAGAAACGGAAAATCATTATTAGAATCTGGACCCAGGAGGAGAATTAAACTTATCAGCTGGTGTCAACAGACTTACATAAATGGATACCTTCGAATAACTAAGATTTAAACAAATAAAATGTATTTTTTTTAGATAAATAAATAATTGTACAATCCTCTAAACTTGTGCTTTTAAATATGATTCGTTATCGAATTACTCAATCTTTGTTTAACCCTCTTCTCTCGCCTTGTACACGTGAAAGATGACAAATTATTTTATAACTTAGTTCTTATTGTTAGCATATAAATTGCCTGAAAATAAATATGAATTTTTTTTATAGCATTACACTTTATTTGTTTAAGTTTAGAATTTCGATATTTTTATTAATTATATTTCGTCAGTAAATTTAAATTTTATCCTAAAAAGCTTTATTTAAGTTTTTAATTCATTTAGCCCTTTGTTTCAATTATTATTTACAGGAAAAAATAAATAAACACAGAAAATCGTTTTTTACATGTTCGATACAATTTTTCTTAAATAATTTTGGCTAAATTTTCTAGTCAATAGTCTAAAAACAACATTATTTTTCGACTTTTATCTAGTTTCCATTTTCATTAAATTTTTCGATTTATTTTTCAAATCTGTAGAACGGATTGGTACCAAATTTTAATGAGAAGTCTGTCGCAACAGATTGTTGATACATATTGCAAACATTTTCGATTTTAAGATAAAATAGTTGTTCTTATTAAGAACTGTTCAAAATATCGAAAATTCTGGGGTATGGGCTTGACCACGATTATTTCTGTGAGCAGTCACATGGTTCCATTTCCGCCCCATGAGAAGTTGGAAAGGGGTACGGGTTTGACCAAAATTATTTATGTCATCAGTCACACTGGTCCCTTCCTGTCCCCACGATAGTTGGAAAGGGATGTGGGTTTGACGAACTTTATTTTTGTGACCATTTAAAGAGGTGACTTTTCGCCCCCCCCCCCCCAAGAGATGGTGGAAAGGGGTATGGACGTGACCAAAAATATTTATTTGACTAGTGACAGGGATCCTTTCCCGCCAACACGAGATATTGGAAATAAGAGTGGGATTGACCAACATCGTTTCTTTGACCATTCAAAGGGGTGCCTTCTGCTCCACGATATGTTGGAAAGGGATATGGGTTTGACCAACATTATTTCTATGACTAGTCAAAGGGGTGTCTTCCCACCCCCCACGAGATTTTAGAAAGAGGTATGAGTTTTGACCAAAATTATTTATGTGGCCAGTCAAAGTGGTGCCTTTCCACCCTAACGAGATCTTGGAAAGGGGTATGTGTTTGACCATAATTATTTATATCACAAGCCACAGTGGTCCCTTACCGCTCTCGTGAGACGTTGTAAAGGTTTAGAGGTTTTAAAAAATTATTTCTGTGAGCAGAAAAGGAGTGCTTTTCCACCCCAACGAGACCTTGGAAAGGGGTATGGGTGTAAGCCCTATAAAAAAATAACTCCTAAATCACATGAACTTCTCTAAGTTTAGAATTCGGTTTCTATCTTATCAAACCTTCGAAATTATTTATTCGATTTTTTTATCTTTTAAGGGGTCATTCAAGTGACTAATCCGGAAAAACGACGTTATGTGAATTTTGTATGAGATTATTAAAAAAATATATTTATGTAGAATTTTCTAGGCTTAATAAATACAATCTTGTAATATACTTAAACAAATTATATTCATTTTATACCCATTTTATGCACAAAATTTTTACGCGAAGCCTCGAAAAGTATATCCGGCTTGTTAAAAAAATCTCGAAACTGGTCCGTGTCAAATAGAAAAATCCAAAATTTGTTCGTTAAGTATGACAATGGCTATATCCTCTTAAATTTTTTTTATATACGTGCAAAAATCATAAAATGGTGACTAAGAAAAAAGAAAACCAAAAAAGTCGTGGCTATTTTGCCGTTTCTCTGTATAAAAATTGTATAAAGTAAATAACAAATTTTTTTTGAGTTTATTTTTCAAAATAAAAAATCATGCATATTTTCCTATGAATTCTTAGAAAATTCTTTTTTCAATCCTTTAAAAAAATTTTAAACCTTCTAATATTTTAAAGTTATTCAAATTTTTTATGCAAATTTTCTTTTTAATTCTGCAAAATTTAAAACATGGCCTTAAAATCTTTCCGATTCTTCTTCGAAAATTATAGAAAGCCTTTAAAATGATTTCAAATCTTTTTAAGTACTCTCTTAAAATTAATTTTTCAAACTAAAAAATTATTTTAATTTTTCCCACGAGCTAAAATTAATATCCAATGTTATGAACGATTAATCTTAAGAATATTTTTTTCATTCCGTTGACGCCCTCAGCATAAGTCAGCATATTCTTCAGTTCGGATAAATTGAATGTGGAAGTTTACAATCGCAAAGTGACAAGAACCGAAAATTCGAACAGGCTTTGTTGCGAATAACGATAAAAAGTGCAATTTTCAGTTGACTCAAAAAATAAAATCTTGCTTCCGAGATATTTTGTTGCTTAATTGGGGGAAATGAGGTTTATGAAAAAAGTTAACCAATTCCGACTCTATCCTTTAAGGACTTTGTGGTTCAAATTTCATATTTTATGAAAATGTTCTTTAGAATGCGAATAAAGATCTTTTTCTCAATTTTACAAAATAAATTTATATTTTATAGAAAAACGGTGACAATTTTAAGAAATAATATTTCTAATCTTAAGCAAAAAAAGTGGCTTTTTCAAGGAAATAAAGATTAAAAATTTTATGTTGGAATTTAATTGGTACTTTGTTGCCGAAAAAAGTGACAAATAGTTTTATATAGGGACTTTTTCTTTAAAAAAAGAATTTTTTTACTTTACCGCATATAAAAACTTTCAGGAAGGGAAAGTACAGTAATTTAGTTATCTGTTTTTGAATTAACAATCTTTATATTAGTATAGAAAAAATTAGGTTTCGAAAAAAATCTTTGTAACGCAAGTTGCATTTGATTTTTCAAGAATTTTTTATGAGAAAAGTCCAATTTCGAAAAAAGTTGGTTATTTAGTTCTGTATTGCAACCCTTCTATATATTTAGGGAATTCAGAGAATTCAGAAGATTTAAAGCAGTTTATAGGAATTCTGAATTCAAAGATTTTTAGAAATTTAGAATATTCAAGAAATTTTGAAAATTCAGAATATTATAGGATTTCAGAAAAAATTTTAATATTCATGGAATTCAGGATATTTATGAATTACATGAAATTCAGAGAATTTGATAGTATTTAGGATATTTAAATAATTCAGAGAATTCAAAATATTTAAGGAATTCAGGGGATTTATAGAATTTAAGAATTTTCAGGAATTCTAAGACTTCGCGGATTTTCCAGAATTTAGAGGATACAAAGAATTTAGAATATTAAACAAAATCAGGGTATTCAGAGATTTTAGGGAATGCTAAGATTGTCAGTAATTTCTCAAATTAATGTTTGTTATTAACTCTCTAAAATATCAGGGATTTTAGAGATTTTAAATAATTCAAGGAACTTCAGGAATTCAGAGAATGCACAGTAGTCGATAATTTTACGGAATTCAGACAAATTAAGGATTCTGAGAATTCAAAGAACTCATAGATTTTCTGGAAATCAGAGAATCTGCCATATATTAATAGCTCTAAATATGAAGATCTTAATAAAGAAAAACGCAGCCTTCAAAATTATTTAATTTTAAACGTTTATTTAAGCACTTTAGGAAATTTTAAGTTAACATTAATTATTTAACTAATCATTGGTTTTAATCTATTATTCAAATATAAAATATAATTATTTTTAAAGATTTAAAAAGGAAACCAAACAAGTTTCGAGGTTTCGATATATGCTTTTAATTCAAGATTGTTTAAATTCGAATTATTCCAGTGTTAATTAATAAAATGTTGAAAGTTTACGATTAGAATATTAGGCTTTTTCTTCATTCCAACTATTGAGGTACATAAAAAATCCTTTTCATAATAAAAAGAACATATTTAAAAAAGCATATATGCGAACCAACTTCATGCTACGAATACTAATTTACGGTTATTATTATTAATAATATTTAAAAGAAAAACATTTTTAAAAAATTAATATTTTTACATTTTTTCGTGCTTGATAATAATAAATATCTCAATTCTAAACCTTCCTTATTAACTGAAGTTTGGTAGGGCGGACGTTATAACTACAGTTTCCACCATATGAAGAATTTCTACTTAACTTAGAACATGATTTCGACTCGCAAAATAAACTTATTCCAAAAAGGTGTTATTTGGGCGTATAATCTAAACAATGAATCATACAAACAATAAATCCCCTCGGAAAGGACTGAAGCTTTAATTGACAAAAGGCATGCACATGGAAAATATAAAGACCAAGTTTCAGGCGACGAATGGAGAATGGGTGTAAGGAAACTAGATATTTATGTGTGCCTGAAACAAAGAAAAAGGGATGTAAAAGTAGGGACATAGAAATGGGTTCTTGAAAGGTGGATTTAAAATATTGTCAGGAGTAGACAGTGAAACATATCCTAGGCAAGGAGTAGGTCTGATTTTGAATGAAAGAGCAAAGCAGCATCTCGGAGATCATGATTTCGTATCTCGCAGATTGCTCTGGGCTAAAATGAAAGTAGGAATCAGAAGATTATTCATCATAGCATGTTACGCGCTAGTTGATAGTGATCCCAGAGAAGTAAAACACGCCATCTGAGACACTGTAAATGACACAATAAATATATGCGATAATGGTGAAAGAATAATTTCATTAGGAGATATGAATGTATGGTTTAACATCCAAAACCAGGATACAGAAAGAGTACTAGGTAATTTTGGGGAACCAAGAACAAGCTATAACGGAGATGAATTAGTTAGCTTATGCTTAGAAAAGGGTCTGTTTATTACAAATACTTGGTTTATGCATAAAATGATCCACATGTACAATTGGTCTAAAGGAAATAGCCACAGTATAATTGACTTTGTTTTTGCGGGTGAAAGACTAAGAGAGCTATTCAAAGATACAAGGGTCATGAGGGGTTCTGAATGCAATACCGATCATTACCTTCTGATCGCCAAAATTAACATAGGTCGGGGATGGAGAAAAAGAGAACCAAGAAAATAAAACAAACGCGAATCAAAATTGAGAACCTACAGAAAACGGATAATCGAGAGCATAGGTAAGGCAACTTGGGAGCCGCTTATACAAAATAAAGATATATAAGACGCACGGACTATGTTCCGGGATATTATTGTTAGATGTGCTATCGAAGTGTGTGGTACAGCGGTTGTAGAAAGAATGTCTGGTGATGTATGGTGGAATGATGAAATTGAGAAGCTTTTAGAGACCATTTTAGGAGACAATCTGGAGATGAAGATATAGGAAACCACAAGTGCGATGTAGAACACAATACATTAGAAAACTCGACTAAGAAAGTCTGTTTCACTGATGTTAGCTATATAATCAAGGACATAAAAAACGGTAAAGCTTCCGGGGTACACAGTATTAACGCTGAAATGCTTAAACACGTTAACGAGTATATGCCACATGGACTGTGGTAACAGATAAATCTATGCATCGAAATACGCGAAGCCCCAGGTGATTGGAAAAAAGCGATTATCGTGTAAAATATACTCAAAAATACTTACTTGCAGGGTAATGAAAACAAAAGAAGAAAAGATTTGGGAAGTCCAAAGTGGATTTATGCCAGGAAGGCCATGTAGGGATCAAATATTTAGCTTAAGGCAAATCACAGAAAAAACTTTAAGAGTAAGCAAAAAAGTTTTCTGTGCATTTGTTGACCTAGAAAAAACTTTCGACAAGGTAGATAGAAGTAAACTTTGGGAAGTCCTGAAAGAGTACGGAGTAAATGGATGGCTCCTACAAGCTATAAGAGCAATATATATGGGTGGCAAAGCGAGTGTAAGGGTAAATGGGAATTTGAGTGACTGGTTCGATATTATACAAGGCGTTAAAGAAGAATGCGTTATGTCTTCATGGCTATTCATATTATTTATGGACAAGCGTTTAGGAATAGCTCTTTTCAAAGAAGAAGGTGTGGATCTCGAAACAGTAAGGGTGCGTGGGTTAGCGTTCGCAGATGATAAAGTTGTTATGGCAGAATCTATCGAAGACTTGCAAAGAATATTGAATAAATTGAATGCATAAATATCATGGTCCTTAAAATTAACGTAAATAAAACAAAAACTATGGTGTTCGAAGGAAAGAGTGTGAAAACAATATGTAACATTGTATTAAATGATGATAGAATTGAACAAGTTGATGAATTGAATAAGCTACCTTGGTAGCTTATTTACTAGGGACAGTAAGATAGGTGAGGAGGTAGATAGACGTATAAACGAAGGTAAGAACGTAAGTACTGACTGTAATATGCGAGACTTCTAGATCAATCTAAAAATTCCATAATACCTTCTTCACACTACTCCCTGACCCATCGAGTGAGTCACGCCTACCCCGAAAGGGAAACTGGCTTAATGGTGTAATAATAATAATAATATAATAATAATAATAATAACAATGAAATTTTACCTAAGGTACAGCTAAATATTAGGTCTACAATTTGATTCGATGCCTTTATTTTTATGTCTTCTAAATCTTCGTCAAACTTGTATTTTTTCCGTCTTAAGGTAGTTTTAAAGGGCGAAACTCACAGTTTAAAACACAGTATAATAAGTGGTGGCCCTGCGGACTTGACCTCACATTTTACACGTTTTACAAATCACCGAACCTCTCTTAAGGTTAAGAAAATAATTTTGGTCGCTTTAGCTCCGCTTTTTTAAAATGGGAATGCAAAGAAAATGCACTGTCTCAAATGTTCCTTGTCGGACGCCATGTTATTGACTAATGATTTTTTAAGGTAAAGTCCGCAGGGCCGCTACCCATTATATTGTGTTTTAAAGCTTAAAGTTCACCCTTGAAATCTGCCTTAAAGCGGAAAAATGTTTTGATAGAACAATAGTTACAAGACATTAAGGCAACGGCACCGAATTAATTTGTAGACCTAATAATATGTTTCTAGCAAAAAGTAGATATTATCTGTAATATTTAAAAAGAACCGAAGATCAAGATCAAAGAAACTGATTACACTTAATTTACAATCTATTTTTCTTAAAAATAAGAACTTTTTATATTTTCAATTATCTCATATAATATATTACAAATATAAGATAAGCTTTTAAAAATTTAATCTATGATTATATTCACACTAAGGTCTTTTTCTGTAGCCTGATAAGAAATAACAACATTTAGGTCAGAAAATTTAAATGGTAATTCATAGAGTTCATACCTTTTCTTATTATTTTCTTTTTCAGTAGTTTATGATACCAAATTTGTTTCTCCTATATAAATTTAATTTAACATCTGACAATATTTGACAGCTTTTTTTTAAATTTCAAATTATTAAAGTGCTAACTTTGTTTTGCGTTTCAAACATTCGTAGGCTATTGGATAAATTATTACAACATTTCTACCAAGATGTTAAACTAAAATTTGCGTACACAAGCGAATATCCTTTATTACTAATTTATGAATGCCTAATGCTCATTTATAATAATTTTCGACATCCTTCTTCCCGAAATTTTGGTTGTTGTAATTTTTAGTATTTGGGATTTTTTAAATTCGTTAAAATGCCATCATCTAGTTAAGAAATAAGCGGATTCTTCTTCTTGTTAAATCAGTTCGCCAAAATTAAAAAGTAACGGGCACATGGCAAAAGTAGAGGTATTATTTCAGGAGGGGAGTGAATAAACTCTTTTAAGCATCAGACCCATATATTTATATAACTCGCTTCGATGATATCATTAAAAGTATATCATATTGTAAAATACATGGAAATTTCAGTCTGGTTTTCATTTCCCTGAAGATAATCTGCGACACCTAATGCGTCTTCCTACAGGTGTATAACTGGGTGCGTTTGGATTGAGCGGGATGGTGTTTGCAAACAAAGACTTATATGATCGTGGTATACGATACTCATGTTCATAATTCGGTTCGATCAGGAAAATCTGTTTCCCGTTTTCGTTGCACATTTCATAAATTTTATCGTCGATGTATATTCCAATTACCTCTTTATTAATTTTTGCCACAAGACGATACCCATCGTCTTTTATTTCTATATGCGGTCCATTGACAGCTTTGTAAAAGTAAACACCATAAAACATAATTCCTTTTGGAAGCAAGTCCATGCAGATTTCCGGTAACGTAACTCCTGCAAGAAAAAATGCCTACTGAGAAATATCTGTCTAGGCGCCACCTTGGCATGAAAAGCCAAACTACACGTTGAACTGGTTTGGTGGATAAAGAATAACAAAGCTATTTTCTGCATTTAAAAAATATCGAGTCTCATCTTTAGAAATTTAGAAACAGTTCAGGAATTGAATTTCAAGTAATAATTTTAAATATTATTGGGGAACAGCTCTGCGAGAAATAATCTTTTTAGAAGAAGCTTATGAACAGGAACCCGATCTGGTGTGAT
The DNA here is from genome assembly GCA_010014905.2 of Druon quercuslanigerum. Classification (NCBI taxonomy): domain Eukaryota; kingdom Metazoa; phylum Arthropoda; class Insecta; order Hymenoptera; family Cynipidae; genus Druon; species Druon quercuslanigerum. The sequence continues at coordinate 13,193 of JAAAKG020180550.1, forward strand.
ATGACTTTTTGTTTCTTGGATATATAAGATATTTTAATTTAGATGCTGATTCTGAATCCTGACACAAAAGTTCTCCTTCCCCTTAATTTCTCGAGAAAACCGGTGATAAATGGTCAAAAAACTCGTTTTAACCATATGTGAGTTTCTGCACAAAATGAACCAAGGTAAGAGAGCTTCCTACTTGAACTTAAATCCAAGCTTGAACCTTTAACTGCAACCTCAAATAATAACAAGTGGATTTGACAAAACTCTTTTCCACGGACTTACATTTTGGTTTCCTACTCTGCCATTATCTTAGTTAATCAAAAGTTTAAGCTTTAATTTAAGCCGTAGAAGAAATTTCTATTACCTCCACTTCATTTTTTGCAGCCGTTTTTCTTAAAAACTCAACGTGATGAAGAATTCTTGTTATCAGATTCGAAGCGTGCGTCTAAAAATCGATGGAAAATGATGACATTACATTATATTATTATATTTACCATTTGCGGAAACTGCGTTCGCTAGGCCTAAAAGGAGAATACCAGCGGTGATCCACATTTCTTCAGCAGTGAGTTTAACTTGCGAAGCGGTAGAGCTATAATGAAAATGTTACAAAATCTGTCTCTATATATACAGTCATCACTATCACATATGTCTAAGTAATCTTAGTTTTTGACATATTTGTACTTCGTAAAGGCACTTATATTTCTCTTTGGAAATATCAACAGCTCTTTTAACCATATTTACACTGTCACGGTATTGGGTTTGTCATTGAAAGGGTTGACTTAGCTTTTTAAAGTTACTTCTGGAATGGTGATAACAAGTGTAATAAGTAAGAATATTGTAGAATTATTTAGCATTAATTAGTTTCTCTCGAAAAATGGTACAAATTTTTACCTCGCTACAGGCAAAGTGTGTTCTTATGATAAAAAAATGTAGAAATACAAAAAAAGATTTAATTTTCGAAGTAAAGCATTGTAAAATTAATATAATATTTTTTATTATTTGTTTTAATAAGGATTATACTTCAAATTTTAATGGCCTTTTTGATATTCGGACTTTGATATAATCCAAGGAAAAAATAAGACTTGCTTGATGCATAACGGACATTTTGAGTAAATGTGTCTTTAAAGTAAAAACTTAAGCATTTTGACTTCTCCTGCATTTTCATATTTTCTTGCATCTGCAAAAATCTTTGCAGATAAAATATTATTATACATTGTGATATCTTTAAATTATTTGGGATTATACTAAACGTTGAAAAAATTCTATAAACCTCTACGCAAACTGTATATAAGAAAATTGAAACAACGACTGTCATGTTTCTCCAAATATTCAGTTTCTTGACAAATCAATGTGAGAATAATTTTCCAATATACTTGTTTTAATTCTAAACACACATTCACTCTTTCGCCTGACGTTCTATTTATATTTATCTTTTAAATTTGTTTAATCAGACTTAACGGCGGTTTCTACCTTGTTGGCCCGAAAAAGTGCTGTTTTTTCTGGAATTTTTTTCTCGGAAAGGATAGTAAGTAAAAGGATGAAATTTTCGCAGAGTTGTAGAAAAAAGTTTATTGTAGCTTTACAAATTTTTTTTCGGCGATCCAAGTAAAGGAAGGGGGGGGGAGGGAGGTATTGAACAATGGCGTCCAGTCGGCAGCGACTCTTCCTCATGGTGGAAGTCCTATCTTCCGCAAATAAAATCTGAAACGCAACAGGAATATATTTTCTTAATCTAGACACTTTTCCGCATCCGTAGGTAGTAGAATTGTGGAAAAAACATGCAAAATGCGAAAATTATGAGCTTTTGGAAAAAATGCGATTTTGGCTATTTTTTCGTTACTAATTATTTTTTTAAATGAACAATTTTTTATATTTTTTGCCAATTCTGCTACCACGGATGCATAAAATCGTAAAGAACATGTGTAAAAAATATAATGGCGATTGCTTGATTTTTGCGCCCTGCAGGACTTCCACCAACTCGAAAAACGTTGTTTTGAGAAAAACGCGTTTGAAAATTTGAAACATAACTGCAAAAATTAATGTGGAATTTCATGGATCTAAATAAAAGTATTCATCATTTCTTATGTGTTTCGGGTTGCTGATTACGAATCTGCTATTAAATTTGCAAAATTATTTTTGTTTAAACAATTTTCATAAACAAACTTTTGTAAAAAATTACATATTTTGCAAGATGCGTATGCTTTCCATAGCTTTCCATGTTACTGATTTTTAATCTGTTACTATTATTCAACTAAAAATTTGTTTAAACAATTCTTTTTTTTTTAAGTTTTAAAATTGCATTTTTTTGACATGTATATGATTTTTATGGTTTAAAAGGTCAGAAATAACGAATATGCCCTCCGTTCTGCGACAATATTTTAAAAATATTACTTTCTTCTAAGTTCATAAAATTTAGTCACTTACCTGAAGAAACAGCTGAAAACGCGCATGCGCACACGCAAACATATCATTGAGCAAAGGGATCAATATTCGAAAAATTTTCGAACATAAAACGATCCCTTACACACGAAAAGAAGCCTCAAATCGGAACCGGTTTCACCGCCGCAGAGCGCCAGGCCGCTATGACCCAGCGCACTTGACACCGCTCCACCAAACGGCCGATAACTTTCGTAATTTAACAGATTTCAACTTGAAATTTTTACAGAGTATTCTTGAATCATATATCTATCCGAAAATGCAACAAAAAATCGATTTTTTTGATCACACAAGGTAGAAACCCCCCTTAATCTACTTTTACACTTTCTGTATATCCGTCATAAATCAGTTTATGATTATCAAAAAGTTTAATAGGGAGCTGAAAAAGCGTCTATTTTTACCGAAATTTTGGTTCGATCATAAAGAGTTTAACAGATACTAAAAGGCAACTTTCTAAATCTATTTCTGTAAAAAGAACTGGGTTATCTATTAGGTTTTTATAAGTTATCTACTAGGTTATAGTATTATTTGACTAGACAAAAGGCTGAAACATGAGGAAGGTACCGGTGCCCTTGTGGTTTCTAACCTTAACACTGACCAGGTGGTCTGGCCTAAACTGCTACACAAGTATCAATTTTTTTTTACTAATCCCATGTTAGATCCTATTGTCAGTCGCTAATTGTTCGCCGGTTAATGTGGCATTCCGTATTGGTGTCAGAAACGCTTCACATGTATTATAATGAAATTGCGAGCATGGCTTCGAATTTATGTGAAGTAAAATTTCTCCCAATAATAAGCCTGAAAATCAATATTCTGGGAGTTATGAAGGGGGAAAGAAAAGTTGAAAAAGTAGTTGTCCTCGAAAACGGCTTGACGTATTTCAATGAAAAATATGTGTGGTAGACACTACTCGGAGAAAAATAGATATTAGCACAGACTATCTAGATATTACTATTTAATATCTTAGCGATTTAACTATGGGTCAGAAATCTAGATGCTGAAGTAGAACATCCGTAGATATTAAAAAAAATAATTTAACTGAACAATATCTAAGATACTAAAGGGCAGACACGGAGATATTCAAGAAATATTTAATTTTTCAAAAAATACCTGTAAAGTTCGCGATTTGCTATAAAATGCAAAAGGGTTTTATATCGTAGTCCTCTGTTTTTGATATCCGAATCCTCGAGCATTCGCCTTTTCTCATAATTATGAGAAAAGTAAAATAAGTTTAAATTCAATTTGGAGAAACTCACATCAGTTGCAACCTTCCTAATTAAGTTATATAATATCTTTGTTTTAATTAATTATTTATGTTATCTATTTATAATAATAATTTTATTAAATTCTGATGCGAATCTTTGCCCTTAAGATTTTACCAATATGGTTGGTTCCTTTCTAACAATATTTGTAGATAGATCAAAAATAAATATTTTCTTTTTCATTTTCTTTCAAAAATTATGATATACCCAAAAAGAATTAATTCATGTTCTACTTAAACTTATAGCGCAATGTATATCCGAAAAGCCACAACGCACACACGATGAATGCTCAAGATACAAACGAAGCGGGGCTAAAATCTTTTGTCGCCACGGGACACCTCAACGAAATTTCTCTGATACAATTTCGTTTTCTTAATATCCTAGTTATTAACTGTTATTATCACACGCTGTATACTTCCAATATAAAAAAATATTGCCCTTTAATATCTTGTATGTTGAAAAGAAGATATTAGATATTACGCCTTAATATTTATATATTATGGTTAAATATCAAAGTTGGTAATATCTACTTTTTAATATCTATTTTTTTCGTGTATTAAGGCTCACAACATGTTCATTTTTGTTTAAATTACAGGTAAAAATATTTTTTAACTAAATTTGTTTAGGTTATGTTTTAGAGAGACCTCACCCATATTTTACATATTCCAAGGTACATGTACGATTCTTCATTTTTTAACGCCTAAATCAGAGCGCGGCTGTCCAGTACCTTCTAATGTCAGGAGAACTGCTGCAAGATGTTAGGTAGGCTATTCAATTTCGACTTTAAACGTGCATAAACGTTCTTGTCATCCACCTACAGGAGGTCCTCAATTTTTAACCTCAATTTTGAACCTATAGGACGTATTGCTGAGTGTCCAACTTAGTAGTTTCAATGCTAAAAAAGACCATAGTGCGCTAAATGAATCAAATTGAAAGATTCCTTGTTTACTAGACAAGGATCGAGTATCCCGCATCACCCAACGAATAAAACATTTAATCCTTGCGCATCATTTCTGCATAGCATGATCCAGAAATTCGATGACGTGAGGACAGATCTTATATGTCTTAAGAACCTCAAGTAAATAATCATGAGGTATTGAGAGAAACACCTGCTGATAGTCAATTTATGCTATGCGCAAATTGCGTTGTCAATCGCGTAAATTGCGTTGGCAATCGTGACTTGTTCCTTGAAAACGCGGCAGCGTCGAGAGCAAGCTCTTCTTCGGAGGATAGGCTATTCTCATCATGATATTAATATGTGAAGATAGAAATTATAGCCTTGAGACACTTATAGAGGGTCGAGAAGCAAGTGATTGTTCAGTAATCACTAGGACTACCAACATCTACCTGTTCGAGTATCATATATTGACGCCTTCTTTTTTATTAAAGAGGGTAAATGATCCGAGTTCTCGAAGATGTTTTCAAGGACCCCAGCAAGAGTGAAATGCAGTACCTCTAGTTATTTGCACCAGAAGCTATGCACACCATTTCACACCCAGCCCTTTCCAGTCCATAGCCCTCTTTAGGTTACGAGTTACATCGGAGGCTGAGACGGATAGGCTATTCATCGCAGGCAACTGTGGAAAACAGTCTTCTCCTAGAGGTAGCCACTTCGTATCCAGTTGACTTAACCTATGAGCACCCCAAATGCTCGACCCATATATGGCTATTGCATCGGCCCTAGGCAAGTTAAAATAATTTTGAGTCTTGTTTTTGCCATCTTCAAGTCCGCGATAGAAAAATTTTTCGTCTGCTAAAACAGTCTTATTGTTATTCCTTCTCGGGAACACTTTCTTAAATCGCAGCTCTCGCACTGAAAGGGCAATTAACCTCTGCTTAAGATAGACAATCATTTCTTCCAGGTTCGTAAATGTTCCTGAACTGATGTGTGGACGAAGGATCTTCTCCACGTGGCGAGTCAGTCCCTGAGACTGATTATCCTTCCGAAATTAATGCAACCATCCCAGATTTGCTCTTATTTTACTGATCTAGCCTTGGAGTCGAAAGTTTCATGGAGGTTCTGACAACTTTTTATGGGTATAGTTCTTACTAGCCTGGCCTCTGAGATTTGTGCTCATCATCCTGGCACACGCGACCGCAGCGCTATATGCAAAAGTCCTCTAAATTTTATCAGACCGTTTCTCATTTATAGCTCTTGATCTACGAACTCTATGGTGGCATCAGTGAAGCACAGTATGAGGTGCAGGCTTTCTTCATCCAGCTTTTCAAGGCGTTCAACAGGAGAAGGGATATTATAAGATATTTTGGTTTCAAAATATAAACGATATTAATTTTATTATGCATAAGTAAACGGAAAAAATGTGTAGCTAAACAAGTAATATTTATTTTTTATCTACCTAAAAATATTTTTAGAAAGGAACCAACCATATTGGTAAAATCTTAAGGGCAAAGATTCGCATCAGAATTTAATAAAATTATTATTATAAATGGATAACATAAATAATTAATTAAAACAAAGATTTTATATAACTTAATTAGAAAGGTTGGAACTGATGTGAGTTTCTCAAAACTGAATTTAAACTTATTTTATTTTTCCGAATTTCTTGCAAACAACAAATTTTGAATTGAAGTTTCGATTTTGTATTAAATCTGGAACTCATGACGTCACGTCACTAATTTGAATTTATAAAAATCCATAAATGACGGTTATAGTTTACTGTTTCAGAAACAAAAATTTCTTTGCCTAAAACTTCAGCTAAATGTTTTACAAAACACCGAAAGTTTTTAAAAAAGAGGAAAAAAATTCTTATTAATTTTTTAGAATGATTTATTTGACGTTCTGTAAAGTTTTAATCATTTAGGTTAAATAATTTCAAAGTGGATTTTATTATTCTTCTAACTAAGGGTGAACCAAACTGAATCTAACTAAATTTAAAGTAAACGGAGATGATTTATCGTAACATTGTACACGTACTGAACATCAAACACACTGTGTTATTATTTTAATTTAAATTATCATGTTCATAAAAATTTAAATTGGACTAATTTTTTCTATATTATATGTAAAATTTTTATATAAAATGACACACAATAAAAAAAAATAGTTTATAATTTATTACCTTCTTTTGTAAAAATGAATACCAATAAAGATACGAAATATTTTCATTTTTTATCTTCTATTTCGTGATCGAATCATAAACATGTGAAAATTTGTATTGCATCTAGATTGGCCAATTTGAATCAGTCGAGCTTTTGCTTGAATATGTCTATTTCTTTTTTTGAATTTTCTTTAGATTCCACGTGGTCACTTCATTGATAAATAGCTGATTTTGAACTGTGTTAAAATCATTTTTAATTTAATGCTTTTTTACCTCATCAAAGTTTAAAATTGTTCTATTTTTAAAGTTCAATTTTGCAATCATCAAAGTTTTACATGTTTTAAAATTAGATTGTGTGGAATATATGTTTAAACCTGAATGTTTTAAATAACAGATTGCTGTTAATATTATTCCAAATTATGCATAAAAACAAAGCGTTAGGATATTTTTTATAAAATAAATGCTTTCTGGCCATATTCAAGTTATTACAATAAAAAATAGAATTAGATTAGAGAGAAGCCATATCAACTAAATTTTTAACAATATCAACATTGTGTTGGGCATATGGTCTGATAATAAATTTAGAAACTTGCTTCAATATTTCTTTGCGAAACCAATTTCTAATAATACTTTTGTTAGAATCTCTTATTAGTTCATGTTTGACAAAGCTTAAGGTATTATTTTCTTTGGCTTCTAAAATGAATTTTAATCTTGGATGGTATGAGTTAACAACATAAATTACAAATTTAAGTTTATCACACGGAATAATAATGAGTCATCAACATAACGTGCATAGGCTACAATTCTGAAGTCAATTTTTGAGAATGCAATAAATTGTAAGTCTGGCATTACTATTTCAGATGATATGGTTGATATAGAATATCCCATAGGAGTTCCGAAAGGCTGCCATAAGGATATCAATATATCTATTAATGAAGCACTATCTATCTGCCATCTATAGTGTTCAAAACCAATTTAGAAGAACTGTTAGTGAATAATGATATGGCATGAAGAGAGTACAGTCTTCAACAGCTAAAGAATACTTTACAGCATATCTGTATACTAGGGATATTAGTTAAAGTTTGCCAGTTTTACTCATAGATGTCGCTAGGGATATGTATACAATTCAATTCTGCCAAAATAATAGCATCATAGTTGTTTACCTCAGTGAATATCTCGAGTTTCGTTCCAATTAAATCGCATTTGCGGCATGCATTGCTTTTCTTGTTTCATCAAAAGAAAAAAGCAATTGAAGCTCATTAATTGCTGGTAGAAACTTATAGTGAACATGCTCCAGTGATTAGAACATGTGAGACATTTTCGTCAATTTAAAAGTGGAGATGTCGATTTAACAGACAATGAACATCCTGGTGCAGCGAAAAAGTTCGAAGACGAGGAACTGCAGGCGTTATTGGATGAAGACACAACCCAATCACAACAATAATTGGTACAAACACTAAATGTGACCCAAATAGCAATTTGCCAATGTTTAAAAGCCATGGGAAAAATCCAAAAGTATGTAAAATGGGTACCTCACCAATTGAACGATAGACAAATGGAAATTCGAAAAACTATTTGTGAAATGCTGCTTGAACAGTTCAAAAGGAAATCTTTTCTGCATCGAATTATCACGGGGGACGAAAAATGGATTTATTTCGAGAACCCGAAGCAGAAAAAATCATGGCTTTCACCTGGTAAGGTCGGCCCATCGATTCCAAGGCCAAATGGCTTTGTCCGTTAGACAATGCTCTGTGTTTGGTGGGACCAGTGTGGTGTGGTGTACTTCGATTTATTAAAACCTGGCGAGACGGTGAATACGGATCGCTACCGACAACAAATTATCCATTTGAATCATGCGTTGATTGAAAAACGGCCGGAATGGTCTCGAACATAAGGCAAAGTTATCCTACAACATGCCTCGAAAGATAAAAAGTTTCTTTGGAATGGTATCCATGCTTTGCCTGAAAGATGGGTTGAATGTGTAGAATCCAATCGCCAATACTTTGAATAAAATTTTTTTGAGATTCCCTTGAGCAAAACTTCAACGAACACCCCTAGTATAGGTAGTGAATCGGAAATTATTTTGCTGAGTTTCTTTGATAAGACATAACTAAGATACTATTAATAGAAGAAACTACAGGTCAGTCATAAGTGGAAACTCTGATTTTTGTATTTTGGGCAGACCTTAAACTCTAACTAGATTTTAATTGGTTGTAATAAGGACTTTCCTAACAATATTAGGACTGGAAAACTTCATAATCCTTTAGCTATTTGTCAGATTGAACATTTTCTTCTGCAGTTTTTTGACAGTCTTTATCTGATAAGATTGTAATCTGATAAATGTGTTGTAATCGTAGGATAACATTTTTCTTTATCAACCCTGCTTATCATGATGTCTGTATTGTTTTTAATACAGGTTAGAGTTTGGTAATAACTATGATTTTAAAGATTTATGGATTCTAAATATGACGGTAACCGAGGTGGTTAAGAAAGTTGAGAACATAACGTGTACCAAAAAACCCGTGAACGTATAACTGATAACATAATATGCTGTATGATATGTTTCAAAAATATATGGATGTTTTTGCAGCAAATTAAAAGCTATTTTATCACCATTAAATTCTATAAATCTCGTAAAGCTGTCCTTATTCTTGATTTTTTACAACCTAATAATACTGAAACATCGTGTAAAAAGTTCATTAGTTAATTCCGTTGGATAAATTGTGCATACATTATTTTTCGTTACTTTCAAAAAATGCAGTTCCTCGTTTGGAAACTGTTTTTCACGCTCTTGCCAGTTTTCTATCATTGCATTGGTAAATAAACTGATATCATATCTATAACTTTAATTGCATTTTTCGAACTCTTGTCTACACTTTAATTCTTACGTTCCAAACAAAGATAACTAATAATTTGTAAAAATATTTTTTGAAATTCCTTTGATAGGAGTCAGCTTGCGCTATCAAAACGATGCAATGTTTGAAAGACGAAAAAGTAAAATAAACAAGGAACAAATCTGGACTGCCTTATGGAATTATTTGTTTAAATTATAAAACCCAACCTAATGATAATGCATGATAGGATCTGTCTAAGACAAAACACATTTTTTTCTGAGTAGATGCTTATTACATTAGACAATTTTTGTAAGCACACAAATATGAAACAGTAAATAACGAAAAATATTAAATTGCACTAGGAACATAAAATGATTCTTAATTTGTTCTTCAACATGTTTGTTGAATCGCGACGCAATCTCTTGTGGTTAGGAATTATTGAAAACGAAGCAAATCCACAAAAACTAAATTTATTTTCTGAATCCATAAATAAAGTTTTAGCGATGTCGTATGTTTGTCTATTCGGCCGCCGTGCCATCTGTCCGTAAACTCTTGATTAAATTAACGGATAAAGTCAAGCTTTTGTATAATTTTTGGGTGCTGAAGATAAGAAACAGTTCACTTACCAGCTTTCTTTTGCCAATGATTCTTGTTTTATCAATCCAACATGATATGCAAAAATTAAAGAAAATAGTAAATTTTTTTCAAATTTTTACCATTTCCCTTATAACCAGTTTTGATAATGCTCGCACTTTTTGGTTTTATGCATCGAAAATACTACGAATAAGTCAAAAATTCTAATCGTGAGCAAACGGCGTCAGATAAGGAGAAAGCACCATACAGTAGAAAATAAACCAAGAGTAGATAATTATTAATTAAAAATACTACTGTGTGTAACAACTATCTGTGGTATCTGTGTTGCTATCTGTTGTAACGGACGTAGTTATATTAGAATTTTGTTTAAAAAATGTATTATATAACAAAAATGTGTGAAACTGTTGCGAACCTGGTTTTTCAATTTCATATTTTAAGTACTAAATGCAATAAATTCTTTTTATTATTACAGAAGCAGACGGTCTTGTTTCAGTGATCGAGCGTCATATAGGCCTTCCAATTCATAGCCATGGTATTCATTATTGCGGATCGCTTGTTTTTGACATTGATCCCATATCACCACGTACTTTTGAGAAAAATAAAATAAAAGAGCATGGTTTTATCATTGGAGTTGAAATACATGGTTACTTACTCCCAATATTTGATATTAATAAAGATCCAGTTCTAGCTCGCCAAAACAACATGGGCAGTACTGATAATACACTTTTGAACGTGAACGACAGAAGGCGTATACCGTATTACACTAAAGTCCCCTATGTCCTGAGACATCAAGAATATATGAGACATATGCCTTCAATGTTCTATACAAATATTACAAGAAATATGTAAAACTAAGATAAAATTTTCTTTTTCTTTTGAAGTCTTATCAAAAAGTTAAAGGCGAAATTGATGATTAGAGTACAAAGTACATGTATCGTTTTGAACCAAATAAATATAATTGTTTTCCAAAACAAATTTTTTCCTTTACTTTAGGCTTGCATGATTTACCCATCATATTGGAAAGGGTTACCATGTCAACTCTGTTGAATCTTGTTTATTTTCGACGCGAAAAAATTCAACCTTATCTACTTGAAAAGCTTTCTGTAGAAACTGTTTTTAAATTCACTTATAATGTAGCAGAAATTTCAGCAACGGTAACTGCATTAAATTAGAGTCACATCTTTCAGAAAATTTTGTGACAGTTTAGGAATTTTTAGTTACTGTAACTGAAAATTTCAAGAGGATAAAAAATTGTTGCGGTTCATTAATTTTAATTTAAAGCATGCAGTATAGTTTTTCCTGCGAATATGAATAGTAAGAAAATATGACTCATTGTCTCAAATATCCTGGGTGGGCCATTTTAATCTATCCACCCCAAAGTCTCCGGAAATAAGCGGTTACCAAAAAAAATTGTTCAAACAAAAGTTACTAAGGACAATGGGGGCCATCTTTGCGCAAAATCGGTTTTAACCTTTAGATCAATTTTCAAGTTTATTTGAAGGTCACATTGATTTTTTGAAATAAAAGCTCCTATTTTTGAGTTAGAGTTTTTTTCGTTTTATTTTTCTAACACGTTTAAGTAACACAAAGCTGGGGTGAATTTAGGACCAACGATCTTGATCACCTTGACCTTGAGGCCAATTTGGAAGGTCATTCGCAATTCAAAGTGCTTATTTTCTTTAACTAATACACCCGAAACCAAACCCACAAACTCACAAGCTCCAAACCAACAAACTCCGCAATTTCACCTTCGAAAGCCCTTCCAAGTTGACCTCAACGTCAAAGTGATTAAGGTCGTTTGTCCAAATTCAGCCCAGCTTTGTGTTGCCCAAACGTGTTAAAAAAATAAAACAAAAAAATCATGTTCTGCAGGATTTATTAATTTGACCTCAATTTAACCTGTATTTGACCTCGTGAAAATTGACTCTAACTATCATTTCGGATGTAGAATTTTCCGCTCTTCCAGAAACTAATGTCAGAAATAGGGGTTCTTATTTAACAAAATCAATATGGCCTTCAAATAACATTGAAATTGGATCTGAAGGTCAAAACCGACGTTGCAGAAAGATGGGTCCCATTTCCCTAAGCAACTTTTGTCTCAACAATTTTTTTTTTATACCACTTAGTTCCGGAGATTTTGGGGTACATAGATTAAAATGGCCCACCCTTCATAATCAAAATGCATCTTTTATAATAAGAAGTTTTTTCACATTTGATTCATGGTATATATTATATAACATAGTTATTTACATATAAACTTCACCCGTATATAGTCTTACTATAATTTTTACGAGTGTTAAGACGAGATATGTGATGAGAATGTGTTCGTTAAAGCCGAAGAAGCTTTAACAAAAGAGTATAACAAAGAATATATTATCGGCCGCAAAGCGCGACGACAACCAGCAGTCGCGCGCCCTGGGCGTGCTCAAACATTCCAAATAGTAACCTGTGTTAACCTGTGGTGTGCACACGCGACGCGTTGGCAAGTTGGTTAATTTGCTTGGATTTTTGTTATTTTGCGGGTCGTTTTTTTCACCGTGAGCGAGGTTTGATAAAGTGAATCGGGTTTTCCTAGTGTGAGTGTTATCTAGACTTTTGTTGCCGCTGAGGGCTCAGGAAAGGCTTGGTTGAATTTGTTGGAAAGTCGAGGTTATGTCGGGAAAAAGCGGG